>VYZR01064721.1:0-42172 GCA_013400675.1 Oxylabes madagascariensis
CTTTCCCTCCTGCATACATTTTCCCATTTAAATTCTACAGAGAAAAGTGTGGAACCCTTTTGCATTATCAGGAATATAATAGTAACAGCTATGAGACTACCTTTAGTCAATATTTAAACAAGCTATTTTTCTTTTCAATTGTAGTGCCTGTTTCATCACTTCACCTTTCAAAAAAATCCTGCATGTTTTATTTTGAAAGGAAGCCAATCCCTGACCTCCTGCCTCCAATTTGCCCTGTTATATCACTATTAAATGAACCTAAGTGGAAGTCAACAACAACGAATCAAGAAGAGCAAAGTGTTTCAGGGGGGCTGTTTTTACCAGCCTCAGTGGGTTTGTTTGCCAGCTCCTCCTGCTGCTGGGGTTTGGTGATCACCATGGAAGTGAGAGGTGTGACAAAGCTGTACCGCAGGGACAGATCCAAGGCTTGGGCCTCCAGGGCTTTCTGGTCCTCTTCTTGGGCTGAAATACTAAAGTCTGTGTTAATGATGAAGCAAAAATTTGTAGAGACTTTGAACAAATCATCTTCAGACTCCTATACATATTAGCTGTGTCTCCACATATATTTATTATTGAAGGGTCATTAGTCTTATGGGGTAACTCAGCTTTTTATGTGCCTGAAATTATGGAAATGCTTAATTCTTTGCAGCACTGGAGCCTATGTTTGGTTTAAATACATAGAAGTAATAGATACATGATCTATGAAGTATCTTGTGGACATACATATTGTTCTATTCCCTAGCTGTTGCCATTTCCTTATCTACAGACAATATTTCTGGTTATGCAAGAAAAGCTCAACACAATCCATACAACTGAAATCCATTTCATAGTAATTTCATGAAGAATGTGTTACATTACATGTTCATATATAGATGAAATTGAAGGTTGTAGTGCTACCATAAACTGAAAGGCACTTCATGTTCATCATACAGTAATGTAGTATTCTCCCAGTATCTTATGGTTTTGATACTGTCTGGAGAAATATTTCTGTTTATTTGTATTTTCTGATCATATCATTTGTGGATAAGGAATTTGTGTTTTGAGATGTTAGAAGTTTGTTATGTGAAGCATTAAAATCACTTACGCTTCTTCCAGAAGCTGCTGAATGTTCAAGTAAGCCCACAGTCTCTCTATGAAATTCCCGAAGATGTATTTTTGATTTTGGAATACTTGCTCCTTCTCTTTGACATTTGCTTCTTCCTTAAGAGTCAAGTTACTCATGTGCTGAAGTGGGAGAAAACTGACCATCAAAAGAACAGCTCCAGACTTCATTTATAGTCACATTACTAGACTTAAAAGAATATCTCTCAGTACCAGTTGTCCTTCAACTTTGTTCTTTCCCATTGGAAAATGCAACTCCAAAGTATCTAAAAAGCATGTATTTTAGATATGTATTTCTGAACTTGAAACAATGATGAAAAAGGAGGTAATTAAGTTCTATTTCACCATTTTTGAGATCAATAATTGAGATTCTCTACTTCAGTGTAACAAGAGAAACCTAAAAGTGCTTAAAAGGCCAAAATATTTGGATTTTGTTAAAGAATCAACAATAGAATTAAAATGGTTGTTTGCTTATTTGTGGATATTCTTCAAGGTTTTTCTTTTGTAGCAAAGTCAAGAGAGGGTAATTTTAGCAAATTATCTGATACTTCAAACAATGGGAAAAGAGCTGAATGCCCAAATGTAAAGAACATATACTAAATACAAAACACTTCTTGAAGCCTCCTATTGTGCCACAAAAGACAGAAGGGAGAGATGTTTTTCACATTTAGTAAACTAAACACTTACTGACTGAGCTTTAATTTCCACTGGCAAAAGATCCAGCTCATTGCTAATTTTTCCAGACACTGTAATTTCAGATCCTTCAAAAAACAGCTTGAAATTGTTCTTGGTTAATCCTTCAATGGAGTTTTCTGGATACTGCATTTCAATTTGCATTAATATTGGGGTAGCCACTTCTTGATAAAAGCCCTAAAGAAAAGCAGTGAGACAGAGAACACACACAAATGACAGCAAAATTGTGCAAAGCAATATGTTGAATGTCTAAAGCCCCCTTAAAAAGCTTTTTCTTTACTAGTGCAAGACTACTGCAAACTCAGAAATTGTCCACTTCCCCTGGACAATTTCTCTTTTTACAGTACAGAAAGTGTAAGTTTCCCAGTTTGTCTGAATGTGGCTGATTTGAGGACTTTGCATCATGGATATGTGGAGGGTACAAACCCTCAGATACCCCAAAATTGCCTTCCTCCCTCCACTAAAGTAACAGGTAAACTCAACCCCAACATTTCATCTGGGAAAATCTGTGATTTTGCTGCTAGGACTAGACATAAGCTGCAGCTGATAAATGGTTTTCCTGGCACCTTCCTTACTCCTGACCTGCAGCTGCAGGGCTGCATCAGAATTTTCATAGATACGCCGTGCTATTCCCCCATTGCTCAGGGCCATTTTCTCCAGGAATTTATAACTGACATCAAACCCGAAGCCAAGGCAGAAGAGAGCATATTTCCCATTGATTGCTTTCTGAACGTTTTCTTGAATTACTTCCACACTTCTCTCACCTGTAAATGAAACAAAAACACCGTTGTGGGTTCAGGTCTTTTCAAGTGCAAAAAGACTGCAGCAGGTTAATGGAAAATTCTGCCTGAAGTTTTAAAAAATGATTCAGAATAATATTCCCTAAAAAGATAGGGGATAGAATGCTGGTAATTGAATTGGAAATGAAAGCACGACTCTGCATACGGAGTGCCAGAACATGATTCTCCCCCTGAATGATTTTTACTAGGTTCTACTGATGTTGTCATGGCTAAGTGCAAAATATTTTATAGGATTACAGGGCCAGAGGAGGTTTTTAGTACAGAAGGGACACACACTACAAGTTAACAACACGAGGGATGAATACACTTCATCAAGCATTCAAAAGACAAGTACCATCCATAAAAATTATGTGTGTCAATTCAGAGAAGAATGGATTGGTTAATGGTGCAATTCCAACAAACTGCCAATGAACTCAGCCATGCTTCTCTCCCAGCTCCTTTGTGTGACAGAGGGAAAGATTTTCACACCATCATCTTACCCCATTTGAAGAGTTGCTGATGGCCATGTATGGAGAGCTTCTCCATCAGTATTTCCAGGCAGAAACTGTCACTGCCTGTAGCAATATCATGGGAGCAGCTCAGATTTTTCCCTTTCAGCTGCTTTGCTAAGGAAGGCAGTGTATGCAATAATGTCTGACACTCCACCCTGGCCTGATTTCTAACTGCTGGATGTGGGGAGCTCTGGAGGCTCACTATGGCTGTGTTGGGGAGGCAGCACTGTGAGCTGAATTTTATTAAAAAAACCTGAACAAAATCAACAACCCCCAAAGAAGAATGGCTCACATGCTAAAAGGCAGACGGATCTTATTAAGGACTTACAGATGAATTAATATTGCTGGCCTTGGAGTGATGCTGGTGCCACACAAAACTAAGACAAACACCTGTTCAAGACAAGGGAGTTTGTGCCATTGCACTGGGAGTTGTTGATTATTTCACCTGATATTTCAATCTCAATCCTTTGGGTTGTGCTGTCACAGCTGATCACTAGTTAAGACATGACAAAGAATACAGAGCAAGAAGCACCTTGAAAATATCTCAGGTTTGAGGCACAGAGGGTGAAGAAGCACAAGCAATATCTCTCAAATAGGACTGTATGCAATATCTTCAAAATGCCCATGTTTTGTCTCTAGGTATTTTACTTTTCTGTTTCAGCTGTGCCTGGATTATCTCCAGTTCCAGTGAGTTTATAAACTGGGAAGCCAATGGTATGCAGCAAAACAATTCCCAGCTGAAGGACGTGCAGTCCCATGCAGGCAGGCTCTGCCATCACTCTCTACAGCCCTCAGCAGAGCCCTCTCATAATCCCCCTCTCCAGATCCAGCAGTAGCTCAGCCTGCGTATTCCAAAGCTCTTCTAAAACACCGGCTAGGTCTAAAATATTGGGATGCAAGTGTAAAAGATAAAAAACCCCAGGGGAGGGAGGACTGAGCGTAGCATTCACTCACCAGAAGTGGGCTGGCCATCTGTCAGCAGTATAATCATGGAGACGCTGCGCTCTGGCAGCTCCTCGGCTTTGTCCAGCACGCCCACGGCAGCCAGCAGGGCACCATTGATGTCTGTGCCTGCAAGGAGACAGCAGGCAGGAGAATCGGCTGCAGAGATCGCTGCCCTTCATCTGCAGACGCCCTGCTGACTTGTTTAGAGTTTTCTGTAGGAAGTAATCCTTCCGAGAGAGGAGGATTTAGGGACTTAGCCTACTGGACTTAATTACCGGGTGTTATATTGCAATGGCAGCGCCGGAGTATTCTTTTGGGAGCATTTTCCGCACATATGTCATGGGAAATACAAACATGTCTAGAGCCATTAAAAAGCGCTTAAGTAAACACGCTGTCATCTGTTAACCTATATTTAAGAAAAGTTTCTCTGCCTTATATAAGGAGTCAGAGAAAAGGGCTGAGCGTGGTGTTAGCACCTGGGGTGAGGAAACTTGGTTAATACTGACAGTGTAACATCAAAGGGAGACGGAGCTCTTGAGAGGTGCTTAAAACTAAATAATAACAACACGCACACTGACTGATGCAGCAACTGACATGCCACCTGTTTTGCCTGTTTTATTTCTGTGGCATGGCTTACAAGGGCATATAACTTTGGATGTGTTTTGTTTTGTTTTGTTTACAAGGGGACACTTGATATAAAAAGAAAAAAAACCCCAGCAAATTGCTGTCAAATGTTGAGTGGATTGCTATTTTTCTGTAGAAAAAAATGTGCTATCAAGGAATCTTCCAATTATCTCTATGATAAAAATTGGAAACAAGACTCTGTGGCTTGTATGGTTCATAGATGTGCTGTAAGCATCTCATATATATTATATAACTAGACCTGTCCCATAATGTAGTCACCAGTCTGTCCACTCACAGGCTTTCTTTCCCACTCATCACTTTTAAGTATTAAAAACTGACTTGCTTTGCAAGCACCGGTGGTAGCTCTGGGGCACTATGTAACTAATAAAAATAATTATTTTCTAAGCAATTTTTTCCACTGGGTGCATATTTGTGGCTACGAGCATGTGTACCTCCCCTGGCAGTGAGAGTCTGCACCAGTGCTGCAGCACTGGCCACATTCTCCTCGGTGGCTGGCAGCAAAGAGCTCTTCCACTCCACCACTTTGTTGTTGAAGGTGATAAAGCTGAAATGATCTTCTGGGTGGAGGTCCTGCAAAATCTTCAACAGGGCATCCCTTGTCTGTTCCAGGGAGAAAACAATCATTTTGATTTCCACTCCTTTGTCAGATCTGGGATTGAAATTGCAGTGTGATAAGGAGGTTCTCTGTTCCAGATGCAGCCTTTATTAAACCCTAGTGGTATGTTTCAGGTTGAGACCATCAGGAACAGACAATTCACTTAACTTGCAGACACAAAATCCAACCTATGAGGGCTGTAGGGGGCTTGTCTGCTCTCAAGCAGAGCTACATACACAGTCATCAATTAACATAAAACAGTTAACAGAGAAATTAACTCTCTAAGCTTCATTAAAGAAAAACATAAACACAAGAAGTTCTGCAGAGATACAGAAAGCTCTCTCTGCCTCTGTTTCGTACCCATGAAAATACTTGTGTCTGACAAGAGTTACTCTTTAATAACTTCAATCTGTGCATATGTATTTTCAGGCATTTCTAGAAGTCTGAACATTTTGCTGGGTACAAAAGCAGTGTGTCTTTCCAATGAGAAATTCCCAGTTGCTTCCTCAGAAGTCTGGGGTGTGTATGCCTGCTGCTAACGGAGGTCATGCTTTGAGAGAAGTTACCTGCTCAATTTTTCTGCCTGTCATGGAGCCACTTCGGTCTATAACAAAGATGACATTTTTGGGAAGCACTGGCATTTCTTGGGGTGCAAAGTAATGGACAAAATACCCATTGACAATCTGAAATACAGAATGTGAAATCACCTATAAAAGTACATCTAAAGAAATAAAGAATCCATCTTAACATTCTGGCATAGCAAGAAGTAGGGAGCATGCTCAGCATTCTGCTCTTCTCGATAAGCCCAAATCAAAGAGCTTAAGTGAAAGTAAAATGTATTTCCTAGCTGGAAGCAAGACTGTCTGTAGAGAGAAAATTACCACAGAGCAGCATGCATACATACATATATATTAGACACCTCAGTGCCATATGTATGATATATGCATATTATCACTGTGTATCACATTACCTCTTTATCATTACCTATGAGTACATCTCTGCTGAATTACTGTGGCTGCCACCTTTTAGCACACCCGTGTATACTTCATTAGTGAAACGGTATGGAAAATACTCTATTTTATTCCCTAGAATATGCATTGGTTCATAAAATTTTTTTAAGTTCCTGCTGTGTTTGGTTATGCCTCAGTTATCACAAAAAACACAGAAACCAAGCATCATTTTAAGTTATATAAATCACATTCCCCTAAACTTCATTTACAAGAAGCCACAAATACACTTTAGAGGAGCCAAAATTATAATAATAAAAAAAGAGCATAAAGAGACATCTATGAAATATCAATATAGATTTGGTATTTGAATAAAATTTGAAAGATTGATTTTTTTTTTCCCCGGGTGATCTGTTTTTGCAATATACCTAGGTGTCTCTAGGGATTTAACAGTATCACCCTCTGTTCCTGCTGACCCTGGATTAATGGGAAGAGCTTTTCCTGTCATTCTTGGTGTTTCAAAGCAAATATTGCTGTTTTGCAATTTTTCACATTCAGTCTTATCTGTGGTCTGAAAGCATTTTCATTTCTATTTTTTTACCTGTATATCACCTGCAGTGGCTTCTCTCTTAACATCATAACGCACAACAAAATCACCATTGAGGAGCGTTTCATCAAGTTCAGAATTTTTCTTCTGTTGATCTAGAGTTGGCTTAAATAAAATATGAGCCTGCAAAGCAATCAGAAGGAAATATTTAAAGTAATATAACTTAGAGCTGCCACTGGCAGTAACCTCTGGCAGCTGCTGCTTTACCTTGGTTTCATTCTGCACTTTGGTGAGTGCCTCGGTTAACTCATTTGTCATGAATGTGCTGTCTGTCTCCAAGAATTGAATGCCCTGGGGCTCGAAGATGTGCACATCGATCTGGCAGCAGAGAAGAAATCAGCATCAGCTTCTCAGAGGGAACATGGCTGTGCCAAAACCCAAGGCACTGCTCCCTGCCCAGCTCACCTCGAAGTGCTTAACGAGCTGCTTGGGCTGGACCTTGATGAGCAGCTCGTACTTCCCCAGCTGCCGCTTCAGCAGCTCCTCGTAGGTCAGCTCAAAAGTGACTTTGCTGTAGGCCGCGATGCTGACGGACACGTGGAACTGCTCCAGCTTTCTGTCTGTAATTCTGGGGGGGGAAGAACAGGGGTTTATCTCCTGCAGGGAGGGTTTCCTTGTGGCAGCCAAGAGTTTGTGAAGTGTACAAAATAAAGGCCAAGGGGCCACATAGGATTAAAAAAAAAAAAGAGTAGCAGTAAATATTGTTCATCATAGAGAGGATTTTCTGCATTGCAGGTGCTATTATGTACACCGCATATATCACATAAATGTGTCATGGGTGCAAGCTGAGAAATGGAGCAGGAACTCCTACATGCCTCAGACTGAATACCTGCAAAGCACAGGTTACATACACCCTGAAACTGTGATATCTGTTCAAGTGCCATGGTCCTCTGTGCTTGCAAGGAAGCAGAATCAGCACTGAGCATCTTCCCAGCGTGGCAAGGTGCTCCTGAATGACGGGGAGCCAGGCTGGATGGAGATCTGAGCAACCTGAAAGGTGTACCTGCCCATGGCAGGGGGCTTGGAACTAGATGATCTTTAAGACCCTTGACCCTGAGATTAGCTCAATTGGTCAGAGCATGGTGCTAGTAACACTGTGGTTGTCGGTTCAATCCCCCTATAGACCATTCACTTAAGAGTTGGACTTGATGATCCTTGTAGATCCCTTTCAAGAACATTCCATGATCTGTGATTCAGTGATTCTATGACAGCAAGTCCCAAGGCACTGCTAAACAGGGATGCTTCCGACTGGAGCCCATTGCAGAACCACCTATAAATCACATATATGTGAATTTATATATACATAAAAATATATATATATATATTTATATATATATATATATATACACAAAGACACGTTATCTTTCCCACCAAGAACCCAAGACTGATTTTCACATTTGTCTCCACTGAGATGTGGCTGTATCCAGGTTTCATCTGCCCCCAGCCAAACAGGAAGCCAAGGAGGGCTGTTGGAGCAGACTTACTCAGAATAGCAACATACTTGACAAGGCCAGCGCTCTGTCCTTGTGAGACTGCTGTGTCATATTCATTCTGAGCAGCGGCTTTCTCCTTTATTATTCCTGGGTATACTTCACCATCCATGGACCTGTTTGGGTTCCATAAATATTAACTAATATTAGAAGGAATGCACTGGGAAAAGAAATGCACTGGGAAAAGGGACTCAACAGAAGATTTTTGTGGTGCTCTGGGCATGATCAAGGGACACTCTTTCCTCCCAAATGCCTCCCCACCCAGGAGGACGCCAGGAGTCACCACCACAACACAACCCTTGTCCTTGCAGAGTCTTGAGGAGGCTGGAGCAGAAGAAATACCACCACTGAACATGTCTGTCACCCTCCCAGTGTGGCAGGCAGCCTGGCCCTGGGCACCTCTCTTCTATTTGGCTGCCTACTACTTAGCCCCACGGAGCATTTTTGCAGAGGACCCTCTTTGTTTTCTTTGCCCAGCAGCTCCTGAGCAGAAAGATGAACCCCCCCAGAGCTGCCTCCTTCACACCACAGGGAAGGACTGGTCCTACATGGAGAAGTTGGTGATGAAGGCTGTCTTAGGTATCTCCACTTCAAAGGTGGCCTCTCGGGACTCATTGGCTCGGTTGACAATTCTGCTGGTGATGACAGTGTGAGCAAATCGTGATGTGACCTTGCAGTCCACATGGAGGCTGTAGATTTCAATATCAGGCTGGGAAAAAAATAAACAGACTGAGTCAGAAACACCCAGGTTTTGCTCCCAAGCCATCCTTACCTGGATGATGCTATTGGAAAAGTTTGATGAAGGAATGAGCCTTAGGAAGCCTGGCTGGAACTGGGGAGGGGATTGTTCTGAACCAGTCTGCTTATTTCCATCACTGCAGCTACAACCACTGCCCCATGCAAAACCTGCAGCTACACCCGCATTCTGCTGTTCCACAGAAGCTTCTGTTGAACCTTGTTCTCTCCTTGGGGCACAGTGAAGCTGCTGCTGCACCACCCCAGTGCATTGCCCAAGATTTTCCTCAGGAAGATCAGAATCCTCTTTAAGCTTGACCCAGGGAAGGCCCCTGTTTTTTGTGTGACTGTTTATTTCCCTCCCAGCTGTTGACTTTGCTGCCTGTTTTCCAGTTTGGTACCTTGTGTCCCACAGGAAGTTCAGCCAGCTTGAAACCTTGCATGGGCCTCCCAACCCCTCAATGGTTGCACAAGCAGAGATGCCCTTTGAGCACTCATGTTTCTTCTGGTCTGGTTCTTCCAGGAGCCCTGATGCCCAAAGGAGGAGGGTACCATTCTGGAGCTGCCTGGAACACCCCAGAGGGTGGCTGGACTGAGAATTCCTGGAGCACCTGCCTACATGGACACCTCCTTATGCATTTAGGATGTCTCTCTAAACGTCCAACCCATGTTCCAGCAGTGGCACTAAGAAAGGCTGATGTGGGCATCATCAGTCTCGCAATAGTCCAACAGCTGATTAAAGAAAAAAACCCTCAGCATCAGAGCATATCAATGCTCTTCTGTTTTTACTTTCCCAGCCTCCAAGTCTTCTGAATTGCTAATTGATCTTTAGCTATTTTGATAATTAATCTCCTATACTTTGCTTGCCAATTAATACTATCCAGTGGCCTCTTCTCAGTTAGGATACTGGCTGAAATTCAAAGGTCTGCTGCCCTGCCATACTCAAACCTGCCCATGGCTCATTCAGAGCAAGGTTTTGCCGTAAGGAACACCAAGCCCCCAGCAATGGCTCACTGGGGCAGTGTAGGCACTTGGTGGCAATTGCTGCCCACTGAGGATCCTTCCAACACAGGAGGAGCTTGTCCTGTGCGAAATTTACCTGGTGCAGAATCTACTCCGTTGCCACGTGTCCAAGGGATGGTGTAGGGAGGAGGACCTGGATCTCCTGCAATCGCCCAGCCCTAACAGCATTTTAGGCTGTGGCCAGCACAAACTAGGGGTCAGTGGGATGCAGCATGGGGAGGAGCTTTTTTCTTGGTGAAAGAAGCGGAGAGGACCAGCCCCATGCGTGTACCCCAAAACAAAGGCACTGTGGGCCCATACACCCCATCCATGGCTTCCTGAAGAGCTCTTGGCTGCCCCTGCAGCAGCCACAAGGCTGGCCCTGCACCCCAATACCCGCCTGCATTTCAGTTCCACTTCACACTTTCTGAATAGGCATGATGGACAGAGAAACCTTTTGACTTAAAGCTTCCTCTTCCTCTCTAATTGCTGCCCTGCCATACTCAAACCTTGATGTTTTTACCATGCCACCAGTCACCACTGTGATGGTACAAAACAGAGTTTGCTCCTCCACACAGTGCAAATAACTTTCTACTTCTCTCTTTTCCATTCCATATTTATTGTTAGACACTCATCAGAAACCTGGCACTGCATAGTGCTTGCTTGGTTCTGTGTCAAGATCCAAACCTCATCTGGTGGCCAAAGCAGAGCTACTGATCTCTCAAGTTTGATATTTTACATCCTGAAGGAAGAGCATGATCAAAAACATCTGCAAGTGCCTCCTGCTACATTTGTACTATAACAGCCCAAACAAACAACCAAAAAGACCTTAAAAGCACCCAAAACTCTCAAATCTCAGCACAATCCACCCAAGTCTCCCTGGAAGGTGGTTACCAGAGGAGTTACCTGCACTACCTGGCCAGTTACCACAATACCACCACATCAGCACATGAGCAAATGAGATATTGATAATAAAAATAAAGCAAATACCTTCTGATCAATAGTTTCTGCTAATAATATGACTGAGGAAAAGACCATCAATGCAAGCAATGTTCTCTGCTCCATTTTGGAAAAAACAAATTTTCAAATGAAATCTCTATTTATCTTAATCAGTTAATGAGTAACTTGTACTTGGGGATATCATGTAGACTTTGAAGAGACACAGAAATTTAATATTTACCCATTAAACATACGTAAACTTGGTCAATGCTTATTTTTCCAATAGATCTTTGCTCTTAAACATTAGAATTTGAATGTTTCGTAAAACATAGAATTAAGAAATCTCTATTTTTTTTTTTTTTAATTAGATTTCACTGTGTCACGTGAAATCCCTTGGGCAGATGACTTGGTCTGCAACAAGCTGCAGGAATTTCTACCATATTCCACAGCAATAATTTGAAAGGGCACATCCTTAACATTATCACAAGCATTTCAGAGATTTGGAGATTGCCAGGACAGGCAACGTTCACATGAGATATTACAGCTGATGGTTTTCTCAGCCTTTGTGCCTCCCTGCCCAACTGGCTGTGATCCTTGGACGGTAATGCTACTCATTGTTGTAAATTAACACAAAGATCCTGTGGAAATATAAGCATCTGTGTTTTCTTCATACCTGTTTTACAAAGTGTCCATGTGGACAGCAAGCTTCTAGTGGCCTTGGAGTTGCAAGGAGACACTAAAGCAGATCTCAATAATTTATTACTTACCAGACATCTACAGGTTCACTGCAAAGAATGGGCTAAGCGTGGCCTAGTTTACACAAGGCTTGTTAAACACAAGGCTCAATAATTTACCAGACACCTACAAGTTCACTGCAAAGAATGTGCTAAACAGAGCCTGGTTTGCACAAGGCTGGTTAAACACAAAGCTTGTGTTTTAAGTAACTCTTTTTAAAAATGAACTTTATTTCTCTCAGGCAGACTGTTTATACAACTTGCAAATACCATATCTTTAATAGCAGGACATGTAAATATATTTTAAAAGACAAAAAATTAAACTGCTATACATTTGATTAACTTGTACAACTCATGTAATGCTTTAATCCCTTAAAATACACAGGATTAGACACTTAGTGGCCTAAGAGCTGCAAGAGCCAAAGCTTTAATTAAGTGGATCTGTCATCAGTTTTCTAATGCCCACGTGTAAAATCACATGGATGTTAAAGAGCTGCTTTCACTGCACAGATTTTGGCTGCAGTGTCAGCTCTGCCCCTCAAATTTTTTAGATGAGGTCCACATTAAAAGACAAGAAGACCAAAAAAGATGCCCAGTCCTTATTGTCACACTTGGAAGCAGCACAAGTAATTCAACTTGACAACATCCTGGTAATAGAGCTGTTTGCCAAATCCCACTTTTCCGGCAGATACCTTATTTGGCTTCCCTGCAGAATCTGTATGGGACAAAGAGGTTTCTGTGCTTTTTTAAATCAGCACCAATATATCCAAAGCCGTGTCTGAAATACAGCACCCCCCTGTCCTGCTACCCCACCTGCAAACCTGCAGGTCAGGCCCTTTACTGCAATAAAGAAAGCAACAACATTTTGCCTGAATTTTCCCTCAGCACCATTTCTATAACTATTGATCGACCTTATTTCCAACTTCTCAACACAGGTTAATTAAGGAGGGTTTATTAGACCCAATGCAAAGGCAGCTCCAGTATTATCAGAGCAGGAATTTTTTCCACCATGATTTTTTTCATGTACCTGTGAGGAGCCTCTGCTCCATGGAGAAATTGTGCCCACTAAAGCTAGGAGGTGGGGCCTGGGCTGCAAATAATTATCTTTTCATAAAGATAGGGCAAGGCAATGCACTAAAAATATCTTTAAGGAAGCTTTCCCCTTAAAGCCAAAGGACTTGCTGCTGCCTTATGTGAGCTCCTCTCCACAGCCTCTCTGGGATCTGTGTTGGCATTGTCACATTTTATCTGTCAAGTGTTTGGGACACAAAAGCCAAATATGATACATTTCACGGTGCACAGAGAACTTTGGCATCACTTTTACCTCTTAATCAGGTCTAGCCTTGTCGCTATGGAGGTGGAGACAGGGACGCGACATTAACACACTGAGATCATGCAGCAACAGCCTCGTTTATTGTTTGGCAGCTCCTTTTATAGAGTTTTCAAATTTCCCGTGCTTACAGACATGATTGGTCAAGGGTCTCAGCTCTGCCCAGCTCACCGGGCAATGACATGGGTGTATCTGTGCTTCACAGGGGCTGGCTGAGGTCCTCTGACTGGGTTTGAATCCGACCCATCCTTGTCGTGTCCAGGGACTTGTTTACTTCCAGCTAGGCTGGTTGAGCTGGTGTCTGTTAAGCCAAATTATCTGTGCAGCTATAAACCAGCTATATCTTTCACATAGCCTGCGTAAAATAAAAGTCATTTCTTCAACAAAGGCATACATCGGCCTTACCATCCCCAGACGTCCTTGCAGGGTCTCAGGGTGTGTGGGAAGCATGGCAGGTGCCCACAGAGGTTCTTCTGTGTTACAGCACAAATACGCAGCTGAGGGGAAACATTCTGGGGTCTGGGAGTAAACAGGTTTGATGTTTAATGCAGCAAATCAAGAAGTAAAAAGCATTGAGAAAAACCAGCTCCCCCTCAGAGTGTGCTGGTGTTGTACAGAGACACTCGGTGGGTTCTTGTCTCCATGGTAAGGCAGGACACGGCGGCTGGGTCTGGCACCCCACTTCTCACTTGATCCAGTGGGACAGGAGGAAAAAGCCACTGGGGTACAAGCTGAAATCCTTCTCTCGGTGCGGGGGAACTCTGAGAGCTGGGCCTCTGCCCTCGCAGCGGAGCTGCATGAAGGGAAATCATGGCATTGCTGCCCTGAAGGGTGTGAGGGGAGAGATAAGAGGGGGAACTGTGAGGGGAGAGCCGTGAAAGGGGGAGCCGTGAGGGAGAGACCGTGAGGGGAAACTGTGAGGGGAGAGCCGTGAAAGCGGGAGCCGTGAGGGAGAGACCGTGAGGGGAAACTGTGAAGGGGAGAGCCATGAAAGGAGGAGCCGTGAGGGAGAGACCGTGAGGGGGAACTGTGAGGGGAGAGCCGTGAAAGGAGGAGCCGTGAGGGGGAACTGTGAGGGGGGAGCCGTGAAAGGGGGAGCCATGAAGGAGAGACCGTGAGGGGGAACTGTGAGGGGAGAGCCGTGAGGGGAGAACCACCACTCTATGCCACGCCGCCACCCTGAGGGCCCTCGCCGAGGTGCCACTGTAGGCAACACAAATCTGTTTGAAACCTCCAGGTTCTGTGTTGCCCCTTTGATCAGCTCCTCCTCAGCTCCCTCCTGGTGAGGGCATGATGTGAAGAAATTGTACTTACACTGAGATTGTGTCATCGGGGTGTTTTTTCTTTGCATTTGACAGACAAAATCATCGCCTGTAGTGCCAAAGTGCCCACTGAATTAATCAGAGCCCAAACTGAAATGAGTCACCACAGTGTGCCATGCTGAGTCCAACAACCTTTTTTATTAAACAATTATAGCAAATATTGTCCAATACATAGAAATAAAGCATGTAATAAAAATGAGCATGGAAATTTTACTCGTGGACATGAGTATATTCCCTACGTAAGGACTTACAGTGGGAATTAGCTACTTGCGTCTACAGTGACTTCAGTGTTAAGAAACAGAAATTTTGAAAAATGTTACAACAATCATTTGGGTGAGACATGTCCAGCTCCGCTGTCAGCCAAAGACGCTCTTGGCTGGCTCATCCTTCGGTTTCTCAAAGACTGTTTCACCCCCTGTCCGAGCCCGGCTGAATATAGAAGGTGCTGCGGAGCCCATTTGTTCTTGGAAAAGAAAACCAGGAGAGACAATCAGTGAAATACCACCCAAATTCGGGGAGTAAAACTAGTGCTGCTGAAATACATATACACACATTTGATAAATACTTCACTTGTCCATCAGATGAACGGCAGGCTGCTGTTCCAGAAGTGACCCTTTCACTTGAAAAGGGCAATTCAGTCAATGTTTTACTCTGCTTAATTGCTTCCAATCAAGGAGACTTACCACACTGCCTCATCACTTGGTAGGTTTTGGATTTAATTTCCTGGTTTTTGGCAAGGTTTCCTCTGGCTCCTTTGAGGTCTTCTTCCTTCACTGGAGGACGCTTCTTTTTCACAGGGGCTGGCTAGGAAACAGACCCACACATCAGTATTTTGTGTTCAAAGGACAGGGAAAAAGCTGTCTCCACCCAAAGGCTACAACATACAGTTGCTTACACAATATTTCACCTACTTCGGTTCTGAGATGACATACTCAGCTACTTCAGATCTTCCCATAATCACAATTTCACCGCCTTTCCCAAAATCTGCTACCATTCTTATGTTCTGAAATTGTCTTTTTATTGTACAGCCTTTGAAAGAGTATATGGATTGCTTAATTAAAAAAAAAAAAAAACAGATTTTCTCTGTCCAGCCCTGCCTGCTCATTCTGCAAGTACTGATTGGTAATTTCAAGAATCTGTCCATTATTTGGAAAGGAAAAATCACTTTATTACTAAATTGGGCTTGTGCCTCAGTCTACTTACTACTTCTTTGGGAAACTGGTCAGAGAGACTCCAAATCTGGACTTGCCTTAAGTTGGAATAAACACTTGACCCATAGTTAATAATCTTAAATTTAAGGAACAAAAGCATCTGAGCACTCAACAGGGCTCTCTACTGAACACATCTGAAGCACTGGACTTGGAACCCCAAGAAGGAGAAGGAAATCTAATACAGAAACAGATGCATTATCAGGTGGTGCACTGCAACAGCCAAGTACTAATCTGTTTACAGTTTATCCTACTACAAGGAAATTGAGATAACATTGCTTCATATCAGCCTACTCTTATCTTTAAATTAGCACCCCACAGTCAGACACAACCTCACACTGCAGCAGCCAACACCATAAGCATTCCCTTGTCAGTTTATTATTTCATGGACAGATTTTCAGTGTCCCATCAGGCAGCCCCTGTGGCAAGATTCAGGGGCACAAGGGTATGAATAAGAGGAACAGAAGACCTCCACACTCCAACTCTGATAGATTTACACACTGAAAGACCAACAAGAAACATCTCTGACCTTGGCTACATACACAGGGCTTCTGATATTTGGGTTCTTGGCAGTGGTGGAACCCACTCAGGCACTTTCAGGCACTGCCTGTGAGGCTAAAAACAGTTGTGGAGGGAAAGAAATCCCTCAGGGCCAACAAAGGGCTGGAGCAATGAGTCCCAGGGAGCTTGCAGAGACAGCGCATGCATGGCTGGCTCTTGGATGGGTGGACTGGCTCCACTGGAGCCTTCAGCACATTTTCTGCCTGCTGCAAATTCCTGGGAACGCTCAGAATAGCTCTCCGTCAATCCCACTTGCATGTGCTGTGGGAAACAAAACATTTACGAGATCTCCGGGGAAAACACTCATGAGTAGCCAAAGCAAGTGAGGGGAAAGGGTGGCAGCAGACCCTTCAAAATTCACAACAGCTTGTGCATGGTTGTTCAGCTGGTGAACCAAATGTTCCCACAGCCAGGGAGTCACCTGTCCTTCTGTAATGACAACTGGCATGCGATGGGAACAGTCCCTCATGCCCATTGCCACAGGCAACCAACCCAGGAAGGGAAAAAGCCCCTTGCTTTATTAAGAGAAATGTGAAATCTGCAAAGGTCCTTCACCCATTATGGGCAACAGGCAGCAACTGTGAGGCTTCTTCCCACTGGGACAAGGGAATTCTTGGGGACAAGGTGAGGAAAGGTGGCGCTTGAGATGCACAAAGATACAGCCACGCTGAGCAGAACTTTTGAATGTCATCCAGTTATTTTAAAATAAACCATCTCATTCTTTGATCACAGAGGGTTTTCCAGCAGGACAGTTGCTGTGGATTAGTTGGTCCTAGCTGAAGAGCAAAGCTGGTGCACAGAGAGGTTAAGGTGAGCCTTGGCCAGCAGCTGCCACTGTCACAGCCCCACCACTGCTAATTGCTGCCAGCATTTGTGAGCAGGGTTTGCCAGGAGCCATTCCTAGCTGGCACAGGCATGCAGCCTGTGCTTTATCTCCTCCTGTCACAAGTCAAAAAGTGCTACTTTACAAGACATACAACTGGGTTTTAAGTCCCATTTTCTTTGGAGTGAAGAAAATCAGCAGAACTGAGTTACTCTCTGTGGCTGAAGAACTGTGCACTCCCACTCTCTCTGTGCTCCTACTCTCCATCCCACCAATTCTGTAAAACAGCCACGCTGAGGAGAGCTCTGCCAGGCACATGCAGCTTGTGTTGCAAATGTAACATTTACCTGAAACCTCACCATTTCTGAGCTCATTTCAAGAGAACTTTGAAACACTGATTGTTGGGGAATGCATTAAAGACAAACGATTTGAATATAAAAGTCTTCTTTTTATACAAAATTTCAGTCTCAAATATCTTATCCTAAGTTATAATTTTCAGCCACATTCTTTTCTCCTGCATGTTAATACACTAAGCTTTACGCAGTGACATTTCAGCACAGCCACCTCTTTTCAAAACAGAATTTCAGAATCACTGTCTGAAAAAAGTGTGTTGGAAAGTCGGGGATTCCTCCTTTTGCGAAAAATCCCAAAGTGGAGCAGGGGAAAGGATTTTTCCCTTTCTACACAAAAATATTTAAGGTAAACCAGAACATTTTAAAGCTACATTAATTTACCATGTAGCGAGCAGCTGCCTTCCTTCTCCACCAAATAATCCATTCTAAAAAAGGACTTGTTAAAATATTTTAATCACGCAAGTCAAAGAGCAGAAAAGCTGAATTCAATAGTTAACGAGAGGAACTCTAATAAGCTTTTCCAAGCGAAGCATCCAAGCCGGCACCCGGTTTGCCAGGCGCTGCTCCGAGGGCAGGCAGCGCACAGATGTCCCCGTACCTGTGACATAACTGCGGTGCTCCCACACTGAAATCCCTCCCAGGTCGTTCCCGACTTTGTTTAAATCCAGCCTGTGAGCTCTGCGAGCGCCTGTTGTTTTCCCGGACTTATATAGAGCATCCGAGTGAAGTCATGGGCTGGGTCATGTTCCCAAAGCAGCGCCGGGATGATTCAGGTCGAGGGAGGCTGTTGATTTATTCCTGGCGATGACTCGGGCTGGGCTGAGCTGACGGGGGCCGGCAGCTGCGGCGGAGGGCGCGGGGAAGCCTGGGCCCTACAACAACGCTTCCCGGGGAGTCTACCGGGGCTCTATTTATAGCTTTAAAAGGCAAAATGTTGTTATGGTCACAAAATCGACTCTGAACCCTCTTGGGGGAGGGAGGGGAAAAAAAAGAGTAGGCATTGCTTTCCCACCATAACAAAATATGTGTTCTCTAAAGATGATAAAAATATAATGTCCAAAGCACAACGGTGCCCTTAATGATTTCTGCACAGGGATCTGTAACAGAAGTGTATTTTGTGTCTTTTGGAGAGTTAATAAAGTAGGGTATGGTTTTACCCTTACAGCTCTATCACTGATCATGCTCCAGTTCTCACACAACCAAGAGAGTAAAATCACTTTCTACTTTCCAGCACTATTAGCAAGTTTAACCATTTCACCCACATCTGTACAGGAACAGCTTACTCAGACACAGATAAATGCAGTGTTCCCCACTGCATTTGCTGGCAGCGGTAAAACCTTTCCCAGAACTTTTAATATTTGTTCTCCAAACAATTTTTTAATTAAGTAAAGCCCTGTCACCTCTGAGCATGAATTCTATTTTTTATTACTGGGAGAGGTTTGAGTGGGAGATTGTTTCTCTTGGTTTTTTACATTAAATCTTCACAACATGCAAAAAAAAATCAGCTTCTGCAACTGCACTCAACACCTGCAAAGACTCCAACCAGGTGGGTTAATGTGAGAAGGGCAGACCTCCAAACACCTTCCACTAGAGAGATCAACTACTGTAGTGGTAGAAATCTGCCCTGGCCTTTCCTCAGGCTCTGCCAGTGCTTTTAGGGTACAGAGAAGCACAAGAGGTCACAAAAAATTTGTTTTTCATTATGAAAACATGACATCAAACCACAGCTCCGGCGCTGTACGAGCAGGACTGTGGGATCTATCGGCCGTGAACTACCCTCCAGGTCCCCCAGTGCCCAAACTGCCTTCAAGCTGAACTCTTTCCAGGCCTGAGATCTTTTCCTTTATTGGGGGAATTATTTGTAGGCTAAGAAGCAGTTTGGATGTTACGTCCTTAGATATTCCTTAGGCTGATTTTCTATTTTAAACCCATGTCTTAGTAACCAGAGGAAGCGTTTCTGCAGAGCAGCAGTGCCCTTAGTAGGCCAACAAAACAGAAGAATAAAACATTGACTTTAGAAAAAACAGATGGGTTTTTTTCTATTGTACAAACTAACAGTTCTCTATTGAGATGTTTCTCTACAATACCACAAGCATCACGATTCTATTATGACAGGAAAATAACATTCTGCATGTTTAAAGCAAATATTTAGAATTCAAGACACTGAACTATTATTTTCCCTTCAGCTTTCAAAATTGCTTCAGTTAATTGGTACTGCATATTCCTCACTCAAACACAACAGAGTTCATAGCAATTTTATCTATACAAACAAAATCAAACCACTTGAACCTTGCTTGCCATTTAGGGCAGGTGAAGCGCTTAGAGAGGCAGGCAGCACATCCTGAGGTTTCTAGAATATCCCCAAAGCCTGGAGAGTTCTGCTCTCTTCAATACATTTCATAAACCAGCAATCAACAAGGGGCACAGTTNATCGGGGTAAAAGTGACCTATTGTCTTACAGGGAGATAAGAAAGGGTCCTGCTTGGCCTAGTCACCATGACTAGGCATTTCTCTGACTTCAGGCTACTGACCGCCAGAGAGGCCTTTCAGGCCTCATGGCTGCAACACACAGTCATTTTCTTGCACAGATTATGGGCTACTTTTCCTCACAAAGAACCCGGCCTTAAATCTACAATTGCTTATATTTTAGAGCAGAAATCCTGTTCACCTGGTTGAGGTCCTTGAGATCTGTTAAATGGGACATGAATGACAATGGAACAAGATGACTCCAAACAGTGGCTATTAAAAATACAAGTTTTAATCTTCCACTGCAATAGGAATTGTGGAAAACTCCTTTGCTGGAGGAATGGCTCCAATGAAAATATGGCAAAGACCATAGTGAATTTAGTGAATGTACACACGGCTGCCACTGTGGTCTCCAAATCTCAGGGAAGATTTGACTTCCCCTCCAGGAAAGTGCTAACAACCTCTCAGGGGACTGACACTTGGTAGAGTGAAGATTATACTCTGAATTCCCTGTAAAGGGTGCAGTGGGTATGGGGCTGCTTGGATGTGGTAGGTGGAAAGTATGAAAATAATAGGGAAATGTTACAGAGGAGTTACAGAGGCAGGATTGGGTCCATCCTGTGCAGCTTCAGCCCCGAAAAAGCCTTCCTCAGGGAATTGATCTGAGAGGAACCTGCAAGGATTCTTAAATTTGTAAACAAAATTTGCAACTTAAGAACAGTGGCTCTTCGTAATCAAATGGGACTTGCCATTAAGGTAAATGAATATACTGAAATTAAAATCATCGTAACAGTGTGCACAATTAGAGCTGAAGTTAAACTCAAGTAGCAGAACCTGCTTCCCACAAGAGCACACCATAAACACTGAAACACAGGCACTTTGAAACAGAACAAGTATAAAACAAGTGAACAAATCTGTAATAAGTCAAACTTTATTGTAAACCATTATACAACGTAATTACATCAGATACCCTTAAAAGTTTAAGGTAACACCACTGATTAAACAATATGGTCCAAACAGAGGGCAACAGAACACAGCTGTTGGTTTTGCTCACGTTGGCTATATTCTGAATTTACTTACAAACAAACCTCACATTCAGTTTGAGACAGATACCCACACAGGACGAAAACACCTACAAAAGAGTCCCTTTTTTAAAGATACTGCAGTTTTACTTTGTAAAACCATAGTAGTCATTTTCAGTAATTGAACTGGAAACTTCACCTAAAAAAGTTTGCACGCCTATGCTGTAGATGTACTCTGACTTGGTGTGGCTGAATTATTTGCTTTCACTACTGGTTTCTCCTGTAAAAAGCACAGCAAAGTTGCAAACATGGGTTAGTCAAGCACAGTGGCAGAGATTCCTTGTGATGCTCAGCTCTGAGCAGAGCGGGAGAGCCCAGGCCCCCTCCCCAGGCTCGGCAGGGATCAGAGCAGACACCTGCCCGAGGGGATCACTTTGCATTGCTCTAATTTGCAACTCAGTTTCTGAGTTTTCCCTGAAGAAAAGCTATAGTACATTATAGTTAGCAACATTAACAGATAGCATTCACCTACTTAAAGTAAGACAAGGGGACCTGAACATATTGAATCCAGACCTTGGAAACCACATATAAGACAACACCAGTGTTTTAAGTTTATGCAGATGTGTCACAGGTCAGATACTAGGAACAGTTAATGCATTTAGGTTGACCACTCGTGGTAAATTCCATCTCCACCAATATTTGTGTCTCTTCTCTAAGTTATAATCCCTTTATCTTACTTTGGCATTCACTACATAGCTTATTTTCATTAAACAGAATCCTACTTTCTAAGCGCAGCCTGAATTAAACCTTTTCCATGAGTTGTCCTGAAGTACATTTGCCAGGCAGAAATCTGAGTGACAACTGGAGGATAATGCACATGTGATGTTGCAGTATCACTACTGGATCAACTCTTTATGAAAAGTCCATTTCAGACTGTACTGCCAATACATTTTAACAAGTGGTAAGACATAGTGAAGCACTAAGCACACGCTCCCTTCTCACACATGCAAGCCTGTCAGACAAAAGGACTTGTCCTACTCGTAATTACTGCAAGAATTCCAATTTTTACGTCACAGAGAGGAAAACTGCCAATTTTACCATCTCTTTCACCATGATAACAAAGAATGCACAGAAAAAACAGTCAGATTTTGTTATTTAGCTAAAATTCTGAATAAATTTATTGTCTTAGTAGAGAAAGTAATTTTTTCCCCTCTGAAGGTTGCTCTTCCTGTTACTACTGTGGTATTTAAAATACTTGTGTCTTTGGATCATAGTGCTTTACTACATCACCTTGCTAGGCATATCTAGATCCCACATCAAGTGACATTTAAGCATTTAAGACATTAAAAATTAGGCATTCAGAACCTTCACGAAACTGCTCCGTAACACTTTATACTGTTCTGTACTTGTCAATAAGCTTGAGGTCTGCTCAAAACAAGTATTTTTACATGATTAAGGCCATAATTTTATACTGACACTTCACAGACTAAACATGAGACTAGAATCATTTTGATAATTGAAGTAACTGGAGGAGGGAAAAGGAAGATAAGATGCAAGCTCGTACAGTTAAATTTGTGTGCGCTGCTCAGTTATCTCAGCTGGTGAGGACAGCCATGGCTCTGCACTGGGACGCAGCACATGGTCAGTAGCTTTAGTTCACTATCTGAAATAGGAATAAATCCTATGCTAAAAAAAATAAGTGCTGACGACTGTGACAAGAGCCAGTCCTAGCTCCTAAATCCCTTTGGAAAAGTGAGCTGTAGGAGACTATTCTGTTGATGAATTCCTTGAAGTACTGTGCTTTTGGAGATCTGCGCCTGCCCAGTGGTCAATAGTCAAGAGAAGATGCGAGTCACACAATCAATAAAAAAACTCCCAACCCCCAAACCAGAGGCAACACTGATTAGGGACATTTCCCCATCCCCACCTCCCATGTCAAAAGTAAGGTAAGCTTCCACTGTCATTAGTTTCTAGATTTAGTCTAAAGGAAATACTAGTACTGTAACTTATTGCAGGTCTTACGTTTCAGTGCTCAGTAACAAAGGTCAGTGTCTCAACTAAAACCTCGGGTTTGGTAAATGTCCCTTTGAGCTGGCTGGACACCCTGAGGTGTCAGAGCATCGTGTCCCCTCAGCAGCCACTGGGAAAAGGGATGCTGGAATAGTGAAAGTAAGCACGGGAATGCACAGTTCAGTATTTACTAAGGCCCAGTTAAGTGGTCTGGATAATAAATCACATTAAGACCTAGTAAATCTATAAAAAAATGTAAAAAGTCTTAAAAAGTTCTGAGCAGTTTTCCAATGAAACTGGTTTAAGGCTTGGAATTTTTCTAGTCTCCAGATATTACAACAGATTTGCATTTAAGGTCTGTTGTCACCTCTTTGAGACATCGCCTTGTCCTGCACAAGGTTTAGCTAAGCAAGGAAAGCTGTCAGAAACAATCATTTAGAAATTATGCAAAGCAAAAGGATGTCACTGAAAACATGTCTGCTAGGTTTCAGATCACCACGTGTTCTCAATTATCAGAAGAGACACTGAAAATCCCAGAAACGCTGTGGTAACAACTGCACTGTACCCCTTGGGGTTGTTCTTTTACTACTGAAGGATAATGAGACTTTATGGAAATTAAATAGGAGAAATTTTGTTGTTGCTGCTGTTAAGCACATTAAATAGAAGATTGCTTTTCCAACAAAAAACAAGGGACAGAATCGTATTTGCAATATGGTAGCACAACTGCTTCAATCAGATCACAGTCCTGTACCATAGGCCCTGTAATAGGAAAAGTATCAGAAGTGTTCCATCTCTTTTGGGTCATTTGAGAGGTATGCACAAGAGACTTGCAGAAACAGAAATAATTAGACTCATCCATAGATGCTCATTTCACAAATAACTTATCACAATGGATTTTTGTTACACACTAAAGCGCACTTCTGTCAAATATGCAAACACCACCTCCTACTGAAAAAGATATTTTCAAATTATGTGGTCAAGAGCACACATAGGACGGCATTTTTTAGTGATATTTGGTGACTTCAGCAGTGACAGAGAGATTTTCCCTTTGCAATCCCTTCATCTTAAATCAGGAGACAAGGATAAATAAGATTTTCACTACAAATCTTTTCACCTGTTCTGCACAAAAAAGGGAAATGTACCCTTTTGTCTGATAAAGAGAATCTTTAAATACAACTGTATGAAAATATAACTTAAATATAAAATAGTCAGATAGATTTGAGAAGACTTGGAAAAAAATCTTTGTTCCACCTATTAGTTCCATAGGTACCCGGTAGCAAGTAAACATTTGTACTTAAAAAAATATGTTAAGTTACAGCTTGTAACCATAAACTATTCTGCTCTAGGAATAATGCTGCAAAAGCCAGTTTTAGTAATAAAACACAGTCCTTTAACATAGTCAACTCTGATGCCTTTTTGAGAACTCTGTACACTGTCTCATCAGCAACTGAAAGTGAAAGATTCTGGATCTGTTTTCTCTGATCTTCTCTGACACCTCCCACACGAATCCTTAGCACGATGAGGAGACATTCTTGCATAATTGGTCAGTGTGTTTGTAGTGCAACTGAACTGGAAGTCTTCCAACTCCTCTGCCATCTGTTGGTAGACCTTGCTTCTAAGTCAGTTGAAAAGGGAGATGCAATTGCAACATTAAACCCCACGGACAGAAGTTTTTGCCATGAAACCTGCAAGTTCACAGGCCAAGGAATGTGTCATACGGGCAGACCAAAGCGATGCTTCTTCTTCTTGATGGGCTTTAAGTTGGTCAGTCTGCACAGGTCCTCCTCGGCATCCGACTCCTCCATCTCATCATCTGCTGAAATAAGGATCTAAAAACAAATTACAGCTTCTGAGCACACGGAGCAGTCACACTCCTTTCTACTTTTAAACTTCTACTTTTTTTTATGCTTGCAAATCACCTTATTATTTGCTAAGGAAAGAGCTTCTAGAACACAATTAGGAATTACTGCCACACTATCAAACATCAGTGCAGATCCTATTGGAAACCTCCAGTAAATTCTGAAGAAGGATGGATACAAATTAATCTCACTACAGCCTCTGAACCCAAAGAGTGAGGCCAGAACAGCGGAGGCAGCTTAAGAGAATATCTGAGGTCTTGATCCACGCTGGTAACAAGGCAGTGACATTACCTGGCAAACCCCATATAAATAGAACAGTTTATCACATGGAGAAGTTACATTAACTTACTAAAGCTAAACCAACTCACCTTCAAAGAAACCACCCATTTTTCAGCTGAATTAAAAACTGCTAATTTATATATAATTTAGAATAATGTTATGCTAAGGCAACTATGTAAATGATTCTCAAAAATCAGGTCAGTTGCCTCCAGCAGCTCCCTTTCCCTTTAAGCTATTAACCTCTCTTTGAATTAGAATTGTCTATCAGTTTGTATCCCTGTGAGGTTTTTTTTTAGAAGCACTTGCAGCACAGCTCAACTGTGGTATTTACATATATTATTGTGTCTTCCTGCCCATCTGGAAGGAAACTAACTGCCAGAGTGGCACAACAATGACTTTTTCCTTAACTGGTTCTCAACTGCCAGTGCTAGGAACTACTGCTAAAGGTACACACCCAGAAAATCAAACCTAAGTTGACAGTGCTACAATGAAATCAATATCAGGAGGGATGAACTGGATTGATATTGTATTAATTGCAATAATTAACTCTACATACTTCTGACTCTGACTCCTCATGTGATGCTGCTCTCCTGTATCGGACTTTACTTCCATTTCTTGAATCTTGTCCTGCTTCCTTTTCTTCAATTTTAGCTTTTGTCTTCCCTTTCTTCATAAGGAAGTTATCTACTACCCAGAACATTAACGCCTGTTAAAAAGAAAGGAAAAGTGACAGTTCAGCTTTCTTCAGAGTAGAAGAAAGGTGCAAATACTGACCAAATGAACTTGACAATAATTCTGAGCTGGCCAAAAGCTAAATCTTGTCTAGGCACAGTGTCACATAGCTTATTACACATTTCAGGAATGCTCTAGAACCCAGCTACTTTAACCCTCTGTGGAAGAGAAGAAAATAAGAAAAGCAGTGACTATTCATAGCGATCATATAGTAACTCTTCATATAGCAAGTTTTTACCAGCAGCTATGACATGCAAGGACACCCACTGCCTCGGGCTCTAATCCCTAAATCCCAGATTGCTGCAAGAGTGTACTTTGGGAAGGATGACTGCACACTTGCCCTTTTCCTCTGCTCCACCACAGGCCAGCTGCTATTAGCTACGGTCAGACACAGGATACTTCACGGGATGTCTGTCCTTACACCAACTGCTTCCTGAAGCAAGTTTCACTGTAATTTTATAATCTCTATGTCAGTCAATCTACTGAAGTCATCAGGCCAAAGGGGTCTATGAGGCATTTCTGCCCCTCTCCTGAACCTGGCTCTTTAGCTCCATATGGATTTCAGCTTTGTAAAATCTACATACCCAGACAATTTACCCATTCTTTAGCAGCCCTAAAATTAACTTAAGCACAAAGGTACACTGTGTTTTAAGGACTCATGTGAATTAATGAACACATGGCAGAAGGATATCCAAGTAAACATCTCATGAAGTGAGTTGTACTAACGTTAACAAAGAAGGGAACTATCAGCATGACAATTGCCAGCTCCAGCTGGGGGTTCTCTATGGGATTCAATAAAGCCACCTGTGAAAAGAAAAGGATTGAGTTCAGCTCATAGCAGTACACAACTGGCTTAGGCAGGGCAATGCTCATGTATAAGCTGATGTGACAGAAATAAAGCAGGTGAACCAAAAAAGGGCAACTTTGAGAAAAGCAAAGTATTTAGGACAGCTCATAAATTACCAGTGATAAGTAAGTGAAGCCGGCAAGAAACTTATCGCTGTCATTTTTGTTTACAGAAGTCTGAGGAGCTGCCTTAGAATCACCTTGAACATTTTAGAGCTGCTCCCAAGGAACATATTGTAGATTCCATCTTTAGGAAATTTAAACAGAGCAGAGTTTTACAAAATACACAGTAAGGAGAAGAGAGTTCCCAAAGTAGTCCAGAGCATACGATAGAGCTAATTGGTTTTAATGGGCAGTAACAGCACCACTTTGAATATCTGGTTGCACAGACTCCATCAAAATAAAGATTAATCCAGTCAGCATCAATGCATTCACTAATCCACCACAAATTTCTAGAAGTCTACAGTTAAAACCTATCAACAAGGTCAGGCAAAGAAAATTCTTTAAAATACTGAAAGAATACAAAATAGCTGTAAGCAAGAATTAAAGGTAAGAAAAGAAAGAACCACTTAGTAGTTTCAAGGGTACTTTAGACAAGGAGATAGAATTAAATTTTGGATATTTCAGTTTACAAAACCCCCTCAAAATATGATGTGATATTCCTGGCAATGGATAAAGGTCTCATTAGCAGTATCCAAATTAAACTAAAAGAACATACCACTACCACAGAGTTAACTGGCAATGTGCGTAGACAATCATGATGCTTGAGCCAAACCAATAAACCCTGCTGGAAGTCTTTACAGCTTCCACCTACAATTCACTTGTCTGTAAAATGCTGTAAAAAAACAAACCTCTTTCCACTGAGGTATAAGCAGCACTATGATGATGATGGTCTTCTCAAATGTCATAATCATTATGTACAGAACACACTGGCCCATCCAAGCAGTGCACTGCAGCGGGTCACCTGCAAGAAAGATGAAAAGTTCAGTATATGCACAGGTTTGATTTACTTCATAGTAAACATCTTAAAAAAGCAGTATTAGAAGAGGCAGCAGGGCAGCTAAATCCTCCAAAAGTGCCTTCTCCAATTCCTTTAGTGCTGCTCCTTCCCCTCCCTCTGCCTCACCCCAGCTTTCAAAAAGTATCAGAAACTGAATCTAACAGGACTTTGTCCCATTTAGCAGTACCTGTGATATGCTCACACTGTTTCATATACTCTGATGAAGGCAAGACAGATAAACTTTCATTGTGTTTCTCCTCATACTGGTAATTTTGATCCTCTATCATGAGATATGAAGTGTCTTAAAGGGGAAAATTTGAGGGAAACATGGCTGGAGAAAACACATTTCCTTTCAGTCTAAGTAGACCTTAGACTTCCACCATTGTCCCTAGGCTACCTTAAAACATAATTTTCCTCTCTGCAAAGTTAGTTACCATAAGTAACCAACTGAAGCAATAGGTGCAAGAGCTGCTATGAAAAATTAAACTGAATAAAAAATTAGGATCATATTTCAGTTCCAATGTGAAAGGATTTGAAATTCTGCTGCACCGCGAGGGTAGAGTGAGAGCATGAGTACATGAAGTTATATGCCAGGACAGAAAGAAGACCACAAATATTTGAACAGGAAAACTTATGCACACTATTGGGCTCTTTGAAAGAAGGTAGAGAAAGAAAAAGATGACAAAAAAGGGGAAAAAAGAGAATTGGTAAGCCTAACAAGCTTTGCAGGTGAGCTTGAAGCTGCACTTCACTGGAAAACAAAAGCAAGCTCTGGAGGAGGTGACAGATCTTTAGTCTTTGCAGCAGCCTCTGCAATCTCTTCAATGGCAGCTCTGAACTCTTAGCCTGAGGATGAATAATGGGCAATGGAAAATCAGATGCCTTTATGTGTTTGTAATGCAAAATGGACAGTTGCTGCTTCCTTTTCTGGAACACTCCTGAAAGGCTTTCAGTATTAATACTTGGTAATAGTCTGAGACTTAGTGTTTGCTGCTGAAATGCTACACAGAGAAACTGATAAATCAGACTGGAATCCAAAACAACAAATACTTCCTAACCAAGTTTTACAGGATAGGGTAGTGATCAACACTCAACAATCTGAGAGGAAAGCAATTAAAATGTTTGAGTTTTACAATTACATACTCTAGTTACAACCTCTCTTGTAAAAACCCAAAAAATAATCTAGCTTTAGTTACAGCCCTACTATTGAAACAAACAGTTTATTCTAATCTCTTTTCCAATTTTTATTTAATTCCTAAAAGCAAAGACAGTGAAAACAATTCTGCATCTTTTGCAATTCTCAGGAGATTTTGTACACACAAAAAGTGTGAAACTCTGTATTAAAAGTGTTGTGCACTCTCACCAATGAACGTTTTGTTCCACGATGTTTTTGTGGGAAGTGGTGCTGTTTTCTTTGGGTTTTTTTTTTTTGGTACATGACTGAAATTAGAAGTTGTGTATATTAAATTCCACTTGAGGATTTCTGCGTGCCCTACTGCACCTACAAAATTATCTCTCAGCTATAATTACAAGTGGGGAAAACAGGGATGTTTCCTACTTCAAAATTAGCAAGTCTTTTGACAGTGTCCCAATAGTATCCTTGAAGAAAGGTGGGAAGATACAGACTGGGTGGTGAAGACACAATTCTGATATGAAGGAAAAAAAGCCTTTACAGTCAGAATGGTTAAATCTACTGGAGTAGTTTGCTCAGATAAAGGGGTTCTTAAATCCTAAACCATGGATAAATTAAAAACTGACTGGACCATGTCCTGAACAACCCACTTCAGCTTTGAAGTTAATCCTGCTTTGAGCAATAGGTTGGATTATATGACTTCTGGAGATCCTTTCTAACCTATTTTTTCTATGGTTTTATGAGCCATGAAATTCAAGTTAACATCACCACACCCAGAAGATGCTCCAAAGAATATTTCAGACATTTGTAAATTCAGAGATTCTGTAAACAAACCCAGATTAGAACTTTAAAGTTAATGTTGATGCCATAAAGCTCTAATTTAATTTCTGAAGTCTCTTACAGTCATCTCTTGAATTCAGATTTTATTCCTGTCACGTATAGAATAATCCAGCAAATTAGTGGAAATCTTGCTACTGCAAGAAAAGCAAATAAAGAAGAAAACTGAAAAAACTTGAACCCTTTGCAGTGACAACTGTAACAGCATTTTTGTAAAATGCTGGGCAATGCCAAATTATTCTATACTTGTGTCTGGCACTGCCATCAGCTGCTTTGTAGAAGTATGTTTAGAGACAGTTCTTGAACCAAATACCTGTTATTCCTCTACCCTGTAACTTCCTTCTGTTCTTCAGATCCTGAAAATCTTTTCGTAAGAAAATTCCAACTCACAGAACTACTCCAAACTAAATTTTAAATAGTTTTGAAGTCAGCGTTACTACCCCACATGGCTATAAGTAAGTTGCTCTGCATGTGGCAAATGAAGAGTTTGAGGGAAAAGATGCATCAAATACAATTTCTGAGCTCTGCCATAGAGAGGCAAAGCCAAGCAAAGAGGCCACAGCACAATTCAGTTGCCAGTGGAGTTTATAATCACCAGGAGGAATTTATCACCTGTTTTCTACTCGCAGCAGCTAAAGTAGCTCAAGACGAAGGGAAGGAGAACGCAGGGAACATTCTTTTCAGTACAGATCATGACTGCTTTTCTCCTCTTTACACACTCAAATATATTAACTGATTCTGCACTTCCATTAAAATCCAACTGCTGACGTAATGAATCTGAAAATACAAGACCATAGATATGAAGACAAATCCAATAAAATTAAAAATTCTGATGTAAAAAAGCCCTTGAGGGAGCGTCATGGCCCTTTGTTCATAAATCAGACTGCAGTGCTGTTTTGCTGTACAAACAGCCACCATTTATAAATGCTGATATTTTGGTATCCATTCCTTTCTTGAGGCATTTATGCTTAAAAACTATCCTCCATATAAAGAAGAGGCTTTTAAAACCAGCAGGACACTGCTATTTTTGTGACAGCTTCAAGTAATGAATCACCAGGGATCAAGTAATAGAGCTAAGAAGGGAAATGAGCTCACAGTGAGAACTAACTTGAGACAAATGATTATTAAGGCTCTAGAAACACAAACATCACTCAGTCACAAGAAGAGACTTGTCTGGGGGTGGAAGGAGGGCTCCTGTTTGTTTTCCCATACTTAAAAACAAACCGAAATCACACTGATCTCCAAGCTGAGGATTGGACTTCACTACTGCAGACAAAATGCCCCAAGACTCTGATACTTTTCAGTGAGCCATAGGATGGAGAAGAGAGGAGATGCGTGGAGAAAAGAAGGCTCCAGGGTGATCTTATTGCAGCATTTCAGTACCTGAAGGGGCTCCAAGAGAGCTGGAGAGGAATTGTGGAAAAGGCTGTGGAGTAAGAGGACAAGGGAGAATGGCTGCCCAATGCCAGAGGGCAGGGTCAGATGGGATATTAGGAAGGAATTCTTGGCTGTGAGGGTGGTGAGGCCCTGGCACAAGGTGCCCAGAGAAGCTGCCCCATCCCAGGAAGTGTCCAAGGCCAGCCTGGATGGGGCTTGGAGCAGCCTGGGAGAGTGGAAGATGTCCCTGCCCATGGTGGTGGGGGGGAATGAGATGAGCTCTGTGATTCTATACTAAACATCCATATTTAACTTCAAAATCCCAAGTTCTAAACACACTTGCAACTCCACAGAACTGCATTTTAGTCCCCTCTTCTACCCTACTCAATTTATTTTAAAAAATCTTACGAAAAATAAGAGTGTTCTTTGGGTCAAACTGAAAAATTTTAAATAAACTGGTGATAAGAGGGTTTTCACTTCAGGAACAACAAGGACACTTAACAGAAGATGACAGCAAAGGATCCAATGCAACTTGTCCTTTTAGATGGGATTTCTTACAGAGGGCCTAACCTTACTGCACAGCTGAAACTAGTAACTTTCCATCTGCTTTCTAATTCTCTTTATACCAGAAGCCTCTCCCACTTGATTAATGGAAATGCAGATTTGCAATATGCTTTAAAATAGTCCCTACAATAGCTTGATTAAAAACCTAACACACAAAGGGCAGGACAGCACATTAATAAAGATGCAGGAAAGAAAGTTAGTGACTAATGAAATGATCTGATACTAGAGAGAACAACTAACAAAAGAGGGTTTTTGTAATTTCATACATCACTTATACACACACACAGGGAGAATACTCAATGAACAGGTTCAGGTGTTTCAGATCTCCTAATTCAAAGTGACAATACTGGAGCAGCCACAGACCACCTCCACAGCAGAACACAAGTTCATTTGTTGATTTTAAGCGCTTAATTACTGCAGTCAGAAATGCCTCATGACTAAAATGAACCCGGGTTCATTTTGAAAGTCAGTAAGAAATAGAGAAATCACAGGGGAGTGAATATACTCCCCACACCTCCCTATTCACACAGACTGCTTACTGTTGAAAGAACATTAAAATGGGAAAGGACAACAGATTATACATTAAAAAAAAATCAAAATGTTACTTGGAAGAAATAAAACCTAATAACTAACAAGATTACAAATACCTACCTATAACTGTAATAGATACAACAATTTTTTTTTCTCTAAATGGAAACTCAAGTTTTATATGGGCTCAAACATCTTTAAATGGCTTCAAGCCAAACCAACAATCAGAAAATGGGGCTCTGGGCAAGGGGTCTCACCTCTTTCCTTGCCCATTCACCTTTCCTGGGCTTTGGTGCTTACCTAATCCCTTAGAGACACAAGTCTGGGGACTAATCTGGAGGAACTATTTACTTTTTTTACATCTAGTGAATTTCTGCTGGTTTAGCTCTCTTGGTCAGTTCCCTGGAGAGTCAGATATGTACCAGTCCAAGGAAAAGAGCAGAAACACTGGACTGTGGCATGTGGAATAAAAGCAGATAAACAGTGTTGTGGTAGTGCTGATTTAAACAGCTTAAGTGGCCATAAACTGTATCCTAAAAGATACACATTAAATCTCCATAAATCTAACATGCCCTAATGGTATAGGCAGTTATTTCTCTTAAGTTGCTTGTCATCATCTCCAAACCTCTGACATTAAAGCAAATAGCAATTAATGTTATTTGATTGCAAACTTCTCAAGCTTTTAAAGTGCTCCAATTTCACAAGGCCTTTATTTATTCTTAGTTCTGTCAGCTACTTAGGATCATTAAAACCAAAGAAATCTACAAAACTAAAATCCTACCAGTAATAATTATAAAACTGCAATGAAAGCTCCTAATTTGTTAGGCAAACATTTTTAACTTTCTTAAACTTTCTCCCCCCCAAACCATTGGGGTTGCTGTTTTTCTCTCTGATGAAGAGCCACAGCTCACTTATAAGGCAACATCTCCTCCCATTCCTGTCTCAGGGAGCTGCAAATGTGATTTCTAGCAGGTACACAAAAACTTTCATTTTCAGCAATCTGAGAATAACAGACTGAACAAAATTAAATGTTGATATTGAGTATGTGTGATACTCAACTGCAGCTGCAAATCCACAATTCCAGTGGACTTCTGTGTAATGGAAGATAAACTCTTCCAACCTCAGCTGAAAGTGATTTCACAGTCTGTCCCTCACGCATTTTTCACCAGTGATACAGGCCCTACGTGCACAAGCCCCAGTGATCATTGCTTAAGGAGCAGCACAGACCGTCTTGCCATTGCTTTCTCTGAAGGGATGTGGCTGTTTAAAGAGGGCTGGCAGAACTCTTGGTCTGTGTCTTCAGACAGTGGCACATGGTTCAGTGAAAGCTTATGTAGGAAATGAGCTTCCAGCAATCATTTTTTTAGAAGTGTTTCAGAGTAAATTTATCATGCTGGTATTTTTTCCATGAGATTAGTCAATATCAAAACTTGTTGAATCACTCCTTAAAAAAATAAATATTCAAGAAGTTTTTCCAAACTCAGTAAATGCTCAGAGATTTGTTGAGCTTTCTGAGACAGAAGGTGCACGCTTAGATATAGAACTTAAAAGAATCCTCATGACAAGTGAAATACTAAAAGAATTGCAAAATGATTTTAGGATGAGTCAACCACTTGCTGAAATACTCTGGGATTCTACCCTGAGAATCGCTTCAGTGCCAGAACAGAAACATTTACCATATTCCAGAATCACTTCAGTGCCAGCACAGAAACATTTACCATATTCCCCAAAGCGAAGGGACTCCCACTGCTGCCATTCCACGATGCTGCTGACAGCGCGGATCCCGATGTAGATCAGCAGCATTCCTAAGGTGGCATCCAGCAAGAAGTTGATAAGGTACCTGGAAAGGAAAAGCAGAAAACAAGGAATCAGGGTCTATTTTCTACAGGTTCAGGGTATTTTTACACCATGCTTTAAGTATGTTGAGAAGCCAGAGAGTATTGAGAACAATCTTTTACCCACTTCTATAATTACACAGAGAGCCTAAAAATTTAAACAGTTTTAGCAGTCTCAATACTTTTTTCCTGCCCTTAAAGATCCCCAAACTTTCTAAAAATAGTTATTTTCTAATAATCGTTCACCAAATCTGAGTTTTAATTAACGTTGCATTAGTCAAACATTAAAATCAAGACTGAGTGTTTGCAGAGGAATGTGGGCAATCCTGAGCCTGCACAAGTCTCGCCGAGGCCACAAGAGGCTGCTGTAAGCCCGCAGCAGGAAGGCAGCAGCAGGAGCAGGGAAAACAGAGATGCCAGCACCTATTCCAGAGCCAGGGAGGGCTCCTGGCACACCAGGGGTGCCCGAGATTCCCAAGAACACCGACATTCCCAAGCACGCCGGGCTCACCCCACGTGCTTGCCCCAGGATGTGTCCTTAACCAACCCACAGGACCTGCTGTGCTGCTGCCAGGCAAGTCTGGACCCACTTTCACACTCAGGAAATATTTTTCTTAAGATGGACTTTGGTTAATGTTGTGTGATATTTCTTCTGCTGTCAAGAACCTGCACCTTTGTCTGAGAAATAATCCAGCTCCACGCTGTAATTTCTGTTATTGGAGAACAGTGAATAACCTCTCTAATTTGTTTTGTGTCATGTTACACTTACATTAAAAATGAGAATTGAAAATAAAAATATGTAGATGCAGGAGAGAATACGCATGTCACTAAACCCTTTATTTTGAAAACAAAGTTATTTTTAATTTTAAAATACTGTAATATATTATTGTGCTTTTAGCTTTAAACACTGACAATTTTTGACATGCTTTTGTTACCTCACTTGAATATATACTTTGAGTTATGAAAATGGAATGAAAGTAATTTGCACCTGCCAGTTTTTACACCTATCAGGAAATTTTTAAATCTATAAGCAAGGAAGATCCTACAACGATGCCTGGTATTGTTGAAACTGTCATAACTAAAACTTTACAGTCAATGTGCTAAAATAAATGCATTTTGCCTAACAGAATGCTTTGTGGTGGGAAGAGAAAAGCAGTGTTCTTGCACATTTTTACCACGCAGGAGCACAGAAGGAACCACGGAGGAATAAGGGATATCAAACTGGCTTGGGCAGCAATACAAGCATGTTCCTCGAGCAGTGTGTCTCCTTTGTTTACCCAAGAACAACAAATGAGCAGATGCCATCGAAAGGAACTGGATGGGTTCTAAAAGGCAAATTAGTGGGCTTTTAGAAGTAATTTCACAGCATTCATTACCAGCAATGTATAAGCTACTTTGAGCATGAGCCTTATCAAGAACAAACCCAAACAATTACCATTTGCTTCAGGAGCTCCTGTAAAGAGCCTGTCGGGGTCTTAGTCATAAAATCTTCAGGTTTAATACGCTACAGAGAAATGCTTATCTATTTAGTCACACTGCTCCAAGCATGACATTGCAGAATTAGTTTCTGTACTAACTGCCTGGCTACCAAGCAAGATTTCCCATTTTTAACAAAATGAAAATAATACTGCAGCAGCCAATGTAGGTTTTAGAAGCAAATACAAACACAAATAATTTTTTGCTAAATAACCCTGAAAGCAACCTCACTTTATAGTACAGCCTTGCTTTACTACGGGGAACACAACTGGACATTCATTTTCTTTGGTTCCAGCACCTTCAGTAAACAAACTTGAACTGCAATGTGCATCCCAAGTCCTCATTCATTCACTGGAGAGGGACAAGGAGCAAGGCTTTGCCCTTTAGGTTTAAAATAGCTACACACAGTCCAGACTCCTGCCAGCCATGAACTTAAAGAGAAGAATCCTGATCCTTGATTAATTAAGTTTAAGCCACAAGTTTTTTAAAGTGATTGATTTTTACCATGAAAACTATCCTCTCAGCTTTATCTTGCCTTAACTTCCACATACATCAAACTCAGCTACAGAACTTCCATAAAGACCAGTTATACCAAAATTAAGCACTCACAGTGAACAAGGGTCTTCTTCTGTAAGGTCTGATAAATAGACATTTGCGAAGTGGATGAACAACATCCCTATGGCTTGCTTGGAAGTATCTAAAAACCTATATAAAGTAAAAACAGTTTTTAAGACACACAAAACTGTTTACAACACAGCCAGACATTGCAAACATATGTTAATCAAAACTCCATCTCTTATTAATTTTTTTTTCTCCAAATGAGAACACCAGAATGATAAAAGTATCATGGTATTTAGCTTTTATTTATCAATGTTCCACTTTAAATTCTGGTCCTATTTTTCCTAACTATAACCCAAATCATATTAACTCGAAACCTACCACTGTAAAGGTAAAGTCTACGGATATCCTCTTGGTATCATATGCATTATCCAAGAGCTAATCCTGACTAACTCTAGCTAAGTCTTTAATAACCTCCTGGAAGCAATGAGTATCCCAGTCCTGATAGGTATTTTGGACCTTTTATGTTTATGCATTTTTAGCAAGCTTATGACACAGACAAAAATAAAATCCTCATCATGTGCTTGTGGGCGAACAACTTAATAGTGACTAATGAGTCCTTTATCTCCAGTATTTCATTTAAAAGCCAGCATATTTTTCACCTGAAAGCATAAAGTGCTGTCACTGAATTTTATCTACAGTGCAGAGCTTAGAACACACTGCAAAAGAATTCCAACCTTGACAGTATTATCTCCAAAGCAGATGATAAAGTCAGAGAGAAAACAGTTTGTTACTCAAGGGGAAAATATAAACCCTCACTTAGTGATTCAGGAATGACTCCGGCCCTTACCATTCTTTTTCCATCATCCTTTGCAGAAACCCAAAACTTTCAGTGGATGTTTCATTAAATGTAAAACATAAGAATCATAACTAGAGTATTCTGCAGGCAAGCGTGTGTTCTTTGTATTATACAGAAAAAGAACCAATTTGCCTGGTTTGTTTCCATGTCTAAAAAGATCTAAACACCCCAACACATCCAAATGACATTTTATGCCTGAATTCATCTACCCTCCCTGATAACTGTCTTGAGCTTCAATCTCTTCATTCACTGCACGACACAGAGAGCAGAGTGTTGGAGATGAGGCAGGAAGCCAGTGAGTTACTTATCTAATCAGCACACCGTGCTATAAATAACAATACTTGAGTCCCAGAACAAGATTCTTTGCTTAAAAATTAAAAGTTATCAGAATTCCAGGCTGAGGTAGACTGTAGTACACAAAGATTTTGTACTTATTTTTTCAATAAAATAAAGGTCAGTGTCAGTTTTGAGAAGCAGCATTGTATGAGAGGAATTTAAACCACTGAAGTCTTGGACAAGTGGAATGACAGCCTAACAGTTACATCAGTCTCAAAACTGGTACAGCTTATGTTGGCAGTGCTGCAATCCAGTAATTTTTAAAATGTAATAAACACAAATACACTTTTTATACCTTGTATTTTCTATGATTGAGGTACTCGTATCTTTTATCATCCTGTTTTCTACTTTATACATAGTAGGATACCAACAAAATGTGGAATTTTATTTAAGCCCAGCTGAGAACTTCTTCTAAGCTTATGCAAGTTTGTAGATGTTCAGATGCATCTTAGGGCTACTCTAAGTTTCCATCTTTAGGAAGAAGCACAAATTGAAGCTTTATGCCTAAATGTACATCTCTACAGATTCCTGGAAGTGCTCAGTAAGAAATGACTACCCAGGAAACACACAGAAGGTAACTGACTGATGTATTTTGGTAACTTTTTGGTTCCTCACTGACAGTTACCAGTTTCTTGTCATCACTCTTCTTTATTTCAATCATCATTCATGAACATCATCTTTCAATTTCTACAACATGCAAGAAGAAAAGAAGTTAAGAATAAAGCATGCAGACACCTACCATATCCTCCAGGGACGTCTTTCATGCTTTGGTTCTCTGAAGCGTTTTACTAGGGAGAAAAAAAAAAATTGAAGACAATCAGCAACTTCCAAAGCAACAAAAATATAGAAAAGTGAAAGCAAATCATCTTGCAGAACCATGATATTCTTCAATGAAATGGATCTTTCACTACTGCACTTCACAATATCAAACTCCAAGGATCCATTTTTAAAGAAACTCCCTTCTGTCACCTCTAAGTTCCTAGACCTCCATTCTCTGACTACCAATATCCCTCACACGAAACAATATTCCACATCTGACCACCATTCCACTGGCCTGAGCTTTTACAACTCCCCATCCAGAAAATTCAATTTCCAACAGAAAAGCAGGTATTAGAAAGTGCTGTTTCTTTTCCTCACTGGAGACCCAAACCCAAACTGGAAAGTATTCTCCTAATATGGGGCAGCCCATAATATCAGAATGAAATCAAGTGAATCAGCAGCAGGACAAATACATTCTCTGACAGTGTGTCTCTATTTTGTCGGCAAACTGAATTCCAAAAGGAAAGAAGGATAGATGTTTTTTTCAGTCTGATAATCCCTTCACAAAAAGGTTGACAATTGTTAACGTGTTGAAAACAAAAAAAAAAATCAGTATTAAAATTATTGACAACTCTACACAAAGGCAAAAAAGCAGGTAAGTTTGTCTATCGAGTTTTAATGCAGTTTATTATACAAACTGTTTGGGCATCTGATGGAAAGCTCCTCTCACACCCTGCCCAGCTACTTCCATGTACTCCCAACCCATCCCAGGTCCATCTGGAAGGCTCTAGATAACTCCTGAAGAACGAATGTGGGAAAATAGAGGGATGAGGGCATAAAAGCAGTTGTTGATGTGTGAACAGTGGCTGGTCCATACATTTGTTCTGTCTGGTCTGCAGTTTGTCCTGTCTTCCTTAGGAAATTCCATTTCTAACTCCTTCTGGGCAAGAAAATCTTTTTTCCTGCTGGGAACACATATTCAGCTCTGCCACAGGTCAGACCTGGGACAGGGACTGTGGCAGCCTCACCTCTGTCAGATCTGGCCTCATGTCCTAACACAGATTTATTCTTTGTTACAGCTGCAAGATACTAAATCCTCACACATCCCAAAGACAGACAAACACAAAGTAATGCGAAACCTTTCCACCAAGAATGGGGTTTACATACAGATTTTACTTCCTTCTGCCCAAATTTCAGTACCACTCACCAGTTCCTTCAATGTAAGTTCTTGAAAAACAATTACTTAGGCTCTTATTTCAGAAATTATCTCTTACTTAAAAAAAAAAAAAAGCCTTGATTCTCCTTCATCCCTTCAAATTGCAGATATTCTGATTCCAGAGGCAGAAACCACAGCAGGTAGAGTCAGGCAAAATATCAACAGGTATTTTAACCAGCTTCTCCATGTATTAGTGATAAGTTTCAGTTTAACATAGGATGCTCTGTGTACATCATGCTGGCCCAGATTACAAGCCTTTAAACCACATTCTGGTTTCTGAACCAATCATAACTTTTTCACAAGTAAGCCAATTTACCCAAAGTCAACTGTCCTCACAAAACAATTAAATAAATCACCTCCAAGGTGGAGGGACAGCACTTTCAAGGGAACACCAAGTTGCCAACCTGCCATCTCACTTCACTGCCTCTGACAGCAAAGAGGAACGGTTTCACCCCCATGAGAAACTAAAAAAACGACAAGATGAAAAGACTGTACATTTACACCAGAGATAAAGCTGTAAAGGCAACATTTGCCACCAGTTTTCCCTGTGAACAGCATGACATAAATATAAAACTTCTGTTAAAAATGAGCAACACTCAGCCAAGTCAACCAGTTTGTTATTTATGACAAGTCCTCCCCAGTCACACTGTGGATTACTTTAATTAGTGCCACTTTTGTGTAACAACAGGAAGCCACAAAGCATCACAAAACAAATGCAAGAAACAGAAGTTTCAACTTACTGTGGAGGTAGCGCAAGATGCTTTTCTGCAGACAAAATGGCATTAAACTGCCACAGTGTGCATGCTTTGGGCAGGGGTGAGTTCCATGCTTAGGCTTTTGTCTGTTATTGCTATGAAGTTGTAAAATGCCTCTGGGTTCATTAATTTCTTTTAAAAATTCACAAAAAATCATTTTGGAAGAGGATATTCAAAAGCAATTCCACTAATAGCGTTTCAAATGTCATCTGTACTGAGAAACAGCCTTGATAAGGTTTGTGTTTCTCTGGCCAGTTCTAGAAATACACCATTTCATTTGAGTTAACATTAAACAGGAGAGCAAGCTTGGAAAGTCTCTGCAGCTGACTTTTGGGAATGTACTGACTGGCTGATCACACCACAAAAATGTATACCCCCAAATTAAGTGAGTAAAATCTTTAGGAGGTGCAACCTGATGAATTTGTACCTGTACACTTGAAAGCCCAGTAGGTCCATATGAAAGTGCTGTTTGCCCGGCCCAGCTCCCTGCAGCAGTGTCTGTGAGCATCAGGTGTTTCTGACCGATGCAGACATTGCCAGGTACTTCCCAACATACCCCTGATGCAGAACTTGAGCCTTCCCAGTAACTAAACTCAACAAAAACCCAACAGGCTGCAGACAACCACGCTGGTAAGCTGAGGGTCCTCAGCACGCTCGCTAGTAATACATTAATTTTGGAACCAAAAGCCAAGTACGCTTTTTACAGAATCTTTATTGGCACTTTCTAAGCACCTATCAAGTTGGGGAAGGGAAAGTAGTTTTTCCCCTTGCCCTCCCCCACAAGAAGTCAGGATTGCTGTTGCCAGCCCCAGTCCCAGTTTCTCTTGGCAGTCTCAGCACAAACTCGGGCTCGTGCATGTGTCAGCTGACAGATGGATCTCAATCTGCCGGCTCCTGCCTGCGAGGACGTGATGCTGCTCCATATGCTCCAGCTCGGAGCGCTGCACTCGCACCAGCAACCATCACTAGAGTTAATATTAATTAACTAATAACGTTCAGAATTTCATGCTGAATTATAAATGAAGAAAGAAGCGCTGTTTGTTTATACATTCAGTGCCAGAATTTTTCAGGAAAGGAAATAAAAGCATTTCTGCCAACAAGCATGCGAGCTGCAAGATGGACAGATAATAGATAAGCATATAAGACACAGTATTGATAATGCAAAATTCAAGTTCAGTGAATTGTCTTCCCACTTCATTGAAATTCCAGGAACCATTAATGCCAGAGTACTGTGGAAGGGTTTCTAACACTTACTTTAACATGGGCGTTTTGCAATCAGAATTTCAGAAGACTCACAGGGAAGAATAAGGGCCAGAACAGAGACAAGAAATGAAGTAAAACCTCTCCAAGTTGTCAATATGCAAAACAACACTTGAAATCCAGCCTTTCTCTCCCTCCTTCATCTCCTCAAGAAGTCCCACAGGAACTATTTTGCTGATGTGAAGTAACTTCAATACGGATTCAAGAACTCCAAGTTTCTGGACGGTTGCTCTTGTAGCAGCACAACCCTGGCTCATCTCACACCTTTGAAATGTTTCTACGCATCATGCACTACTGCATTTCTTAGATGCAGGTTCTGGCAGCTCTCAGTAAGGGTCTTTCTGACCCCAGTAAAGATCAAAGATTTCTCTAGCTCATTAATTTGGAATAAAAAAAAAAGTAAATTCAACATGTTCAATGTCATCTGCAGCTGCACTATGACAATACTGCTCTTCTGAGGAGAGAGGTGGGAATTTCACCTGTGTTTCCAGTGCTTCTCAAAACTTTTTCAAAGATGGGTCACAAAGCATGTGACTGAATGTTTCATTTCATAAACCTCCTATGTATTTCTGCCATCAGACCTCAGCAAAGCAACAGCTGAGCTGGCCAAAGAGAAAAGGGGGAAAGGTTGGTGGGGATCACATTTGCACACCACATTCACATTTCCTCACGTGCGTGGGTGGTTTCAGCTGGGGCAGAATTGGACCCTTCTCACAAGTGCACGGGCCACAGGAAACAGCCACATGTTGGAGCCAGGGATATTCCAGGGTGAAAGAAGTAAAAAATTTCCAGTGAGAGCAGTTAAATTCTGCAAAATTTAATAAACAAACAAACAAACAAATAAATATTTAATAAAGTTGCCCGAAAACCATGCAGTGACTGCAGTCCGACAGACCTTGAAAATGACCCTGGACAATGCTCCAAGCAAGGGAACATGGGCTGGCCCTGCTCTGAGCAGGAGGTGAGAGCAGGTGACATTTGGAGTCCCTTCCAAAAAAAATTGGTATGTAAGTCTAGAACTCATTTTTCTGTGATCTGACACTTAAAAAGTTCCAAGGTTTGAACCAATTATCAAAGGACTAAAGTATGGCTAACTGAAAATCATACATACACACACACACACACATATGTGGAAGAACAGAATC
>VYZR01064721.1:42225-53271 GCA_013400675.1 Oxylabes madagascariensis
ATTTGGAGTCCCTTCCAAAAAAAATTGGTATGTAAGTCTAGAACTCATTTTTCTGTGATCTGACACTTAAAAAGTTCCAAGGTTTGAACCAATTATCAAAGGACTAAAGTATGGCTAACTGAAAATCATACACACACACACACACACGTATGTGGAAGGACAGAATCTCACACTGAGAAATCTGCTGCAGTGTGAGCTTCCCAAATAACTCGTTTGCAACCAGACAGATCCTCTAACACAGACCTCGCAGTGCAAGACTGCTGGGATCTGCAGGCTGCTTTGGTATTGATTCACATGATTTCCAGCACTCCTGACAAGCATTACAAGTTTCCTGTACAAGGCTGTTTGCTCACCGTGTGTGGAGTAACAGCTCAAGTTACACCAAGCAGTAGCACCCGAGCTCGGAGTCGATGCAGATTTTCAGACGGCCACTCTCAGAGAATGGCACTATTTTCAGAACATTTGGTTATCAGACCCATACGCCTCACAAATTTGAACCTACAATTTCTAAGCCTGTAAAAAAACTTGTAAAGACAATGACATATGCAGGCCAGATTTTTATTTTTTAAAATTCTGTTTAGGAAGACTTTGAAAAACACTGTTCTGCTTGTTAGTATCAACACTTTTCCCACAACAGTGGGAACCATGTCTGTTCTGAACAAGCATATGCACACTAACAAGTCCTGAAAATTCACGTGACTGTGGAATGACAATTACCAGTGAATTTCCTGTTATTTGTGATCTTTATCATTAATTTGAACTTACCTCCCTTTACTGTTAAAGTAAAGCCTTTAAGAGGCTTGTCTTGCCATTTCACTTTGTCCCCTTCCCATTATTTTCTTGGTAGCAGCACAGTGAGAATAAGTAATTACATGAGATTACATAAAAGATTTCCCCAAAACAGANCTACAATTTCTAAGCCTGTAAAAAAACTTGTAAAGACAATGACATATGCAGGCCAGATTTTTATTTTTTAAAATTCTGTTTAGGAAGACTTTGAAAAACACTGTTCTGCTTGTTAGTATCAACACTTTTCCCACAACAGTGGGAACCATGTCTGTTCTGAACAAGCATATGCACACTAACAAGTCCTGAAAATTCACGTGACTGTGGAATGACAACTACCAGTGAATTTCCTGTTATTTGTGATCTTTATCATTAATTTGAACTTACCTCCCTTTACTGTTAAAGTAAAGCCTTTAAGAGGCTTGTCTTGCCATTTCACTTTGTCCCCTTCCCATTATTTTCTTGGTAGCAGCACAGTGAGAATAAGTAATTACATGAGATTACATAAAAGATTTCCCCAAAACAGAATTTTTCTTTTTAGAATTAACTGTGCAAGAAAAAACATGCCCAATGAGAATAAGCTACAATGATGCCTTATGAAAGATATTTAGGTGTGTAAACCACGTATCACTCAATTGCCAGAAGCTTTTAACACTCGGGAGTTCAGCATCTCCCCACACTCAGAGTTTAAAAAAAAAAAAAAAAGAATTCTGTGTGCATCTGTTTTAAAAGAGGTAATAAATTATTGTTATTGTATTAGGGATGGTGAATAATGATGATTCCAGATCTTTTTGGAGGATATATAGTAACATTTATTAAAAGGTACACCCTTTTTATACACTGTTCCAATAAATTGGATGTGATCGGTCATTCAAACCAACACCTCTTCGTAAACATCTTTGCAAGTAAACAAGTTGGAAAAACAGTAGGTGCAAAGATTAGAAATTGTTTGGAATGTCTTCTCACAGCTCCTCTAGAGCAATGCCTGGGAAAGTATCTGACTTTCTCTTCTGACCAGGCTTTCAGGATCCACAACAAATGTAATTGCAAAAAAACCACCAAAAGGACCGATGTTTTTGGTGTGCTGCTCATTTCTCCAGCTTCAAAATGCACTATACTCTTGGCAATTCAATTTTTGCCCTACTGCAAATTCTTCCTACTATTCCTATTTCCCAGTAGCTACATGCTCAAATGCAGGACACCCTGAAAGCCTGGTGCTTGTTTCCCTGCATAAGGGCCCCAGAATTCTACATCATAGTTTTGCTTAAGGACCCAGACTTCTCCACACTTGAGACACCCATGATACTAAAGCAGAAATTATATTGGACTATACTGATTTCCAGTGATATTGCTGCATTGGAGAAACACACCAGCAACCATGGTTTCTTCATGATGAAAAAAGATATGGAGTAACTCATTCAAAGGAAAATTTTGTTCTAGTCAGTATTAGACTGACATACTATGAAGTGCATGAGCCCCCAGCTTTGCTGCCTGGCAAAAAGGATTTTTGAAACTTCTGTAAGAGACAAAACAGTATTAGCCATGCAAGTATCCAACCCCTTTCTTAATTCCACTGTGCCCTTGGCCTTAAGGAATCTGTAGTGTAATTAAGAACTGGTCCATTAAAGAAGGTCACCCAGGGAGAAACTTTACAGAAAGCTGGACACAATAAAGTTTAATGACCCAGTCAGTTGGTTATTCAGGGACATGTCACACTAAAGATGCAGTGCCTGGACAGCCATGAAGTACCTGCAAACCACAGATCTTATCCCAGTCTGTTCCACTGGCAGCAGTGATGATAATGTTGTGGTTAAGGCAGCAAAACCTTTGTGGGCCTGACTGGCACTTTTGTCAGAGCAGAGAACAAGGGGCTCTGCTTTACTGCAAAGTTAAACACACGGCTGCCAAGCATCCATCAAGCCCAGCTACCTGATGACCTGGGCTCCTTTGTCTCAACACAGATGACATGAGATGACTGAAAACAAGGTGTCAACACTGGATTTCACATTATTTATCAAATGGGAAGAAGTGCTTGCTGGATAAACACTGGTGAAATACAGTAACTGAAAGTCACCTGTGTAAAAGCATTTACTTCCTACCTGCTTCCACAGCCAGCTAAAAACCTACCTGTAAATTTTGTCCCTTCAAAGGTTTAGTGAGAGCTAAAACTTTATAGTCATTTGCAGGGAATGGCTATCACAAAGTAAAGCTCCCCTTCAGAGTGCAGGGGAGGAGAGGACAAATCATTATCAAGAGAAGAACCCGAAATACTGCTGTCTGAGCTTTGGAATAAATCAGATGATTCTGCTGCTTCAGGAAAGGCAGTCAAATGCATTACGTGAGGCTGGTGAGTTTTTTATTCCTTACATGTACATACTTTAAGCTCCAAAAAATTTTCATAAATCCTTAGCTTGTATAGATTGGCTGTGGGAGACACAAATAAATCATATTACCTGCATACAACTCAGCCTAAGACAATTTCAGCAAGACTGATCTCGTGCATCCTGGTAGCACATGACAGTGTGGCTCTGACAGATGCATTAACTTGGCTGTCAATAAAGGAAACAAATACAACTTAGCAGAGCCAGCAGCCCAGACGCACCGCATCAATAGCCATTGTCATGGAGCTTTTTTCCTTTTTTTAAAAGGTACAGCTTACTTTTAAAACAGCTAAACTAACTTAGCAGAGGGAGCATTGCACACAACTTCTCACTTTTGATTATTAACCTATTTGCTGCCTCCCCAGAGAGAGGAGCATTTTAGAAGTCATAAAATGCATCTACAGCACACCCTGTAAACAGAAGCATCCAGCCCTCTGCTCCCAAATACCATGGCAATAGTAAAAATAAAGGGCTGCAAGTAATGCTTTAAGAACTCTAAGGTAAACAGCACAAGTAGCTTAGGAAATATTTATCCAAATAATAAAGTTGAAAGCCACTATTCAGCCTTAAGAGACAAGCATTTGTTATCTTTGCATTTAGCATACACAGCACTGTCGGGTCAAGGTGTGCTCTGTTTCAAAGTCATAATAAATCTGTTTCCCAGCACTTTCAGAGACAGAGGTATTTGCTATTCTGTTTTTTTCAACAGGTATGAGACAGTTAAAGCAAAGCAAATCTAAGCTTCCAGTGAAAATGCCTGTGAGATTGACTTTAGAAAGTTGATACAGATCCCTCCTGCAAACACTTTTATACTCTGAACCAGGTATCATTAAACAACTACCAAATGAAAAAGCAAGGCTGCTAGAAAAACAGCTGTGCCATTCCTGTCATGCTATACAAGCACCCAGTGAAGACTGAAAAATACTGTCTGCTGTGTTCAAGTGGATTTTTTTCTCTGTTAGAAATCAGAACCATTTGGGAAACATGAATTATTTAGTACAAAACAAATAGAATCAATCCATATTAATGTGCACTAAGCAGCAATTTACGATTCACAACACCATTTTCACATACAGCATTCACCAGATCACTCAATAATACATGAAGCTTTCTGAATGTTATTAGTCTGACAACAGATATCAATGAACTTTAAGTCATTCAAGCTGCTTGTTTTAAATCAGCTCTTGGGAACGGGCAGAACTGCCAAAGCACAGCTCCAAACTCAATCACCATTCATTACAATATGAAGCAAAGCAGAAACTGTAGCAATTTTAAAAGCAGAAAGCAAACCTGAAATGTAAGTTCAGATACAAAAATGATGTACAAGGAAAACTGTAAAAACTTTATAAAAAATGATAAAATAGCAAATATGTTAAATCAAGGAGGCCAAAAGTAGATGTAAACTGTACGTTCAGAGGCAATTTAAATTCTAAAGAGCTTTGCTTACCAGATTCAGTCATTCCAGGCTGGAACTATCAGAGCATTGAATTGCAAGACAGATATTTCATACAACACCAACTGCTTCAAAAAGAGCAAAAGATACACAACCCACTTTCATAGATTCTCTTTACACATGATCAAATACCATGAAAGAAGAGTCAAAGGTCAATTATGCAGACTTCTTTGATATAATGTATCTAACAGCTAGGTATACACTTCATAAACTATATTTATGAAATGAGGATGAAATCATGTAACAATTTCCACCTGCAAAAGGCTTCGCACTCCTTAACAACACCAAAACCTAATGCCAGCACTGAAAACATACTGCCATAAGCAACTCAAGATTTAAGATTAGATGGAGGAGGGTGGGGTTCCCCCCCCACGCTACAATTTTAAAGCTCCTTAGACAATTTAATCTTCTAACATTACAATTACCTTCCAATTTAAGTCCTATGTATATAAAATAACACAGGCTGTTAAGTCACACCACCTGCCTCAAAGCAAGGAAGGTGTGCTGGAAGATATTGAATAGCAGCTTCTCCAGTACCAGGAAGGAAGTAAAGGCAAGTTTTCTAAAAAGGAATTAAAATTTTAGCGCATAGTATCTTCAAAAATTATTAGAGACAGAGGATATATGCTGGTAGTTGTGAATAGCTGCTTGTAATTTAAAGTCATTTTTGAGAAACAGAAAAAAAAGAAATCACAGTGAAACAAAAAAAAGCAAGCAAAGGTTGTTTCTGTAAGTAAAAAACTTACTCAAGGGGACCAGCTAGTCTGCCCAAGATGGCTGTAGTGAACATTATTTGTGGTTACTTCCATTGGTTCATCCCTTTCCCTGTGTCAGTGGAGCAACAGAGAAACCTCTCAAACAGAAGCAGCACCCAAATAAACTCCTTGTCAGAAATCTTCACATCCTGAGCACTCTGCAGCTCCCACGCTTGTTACTGTCCCACCACCAGATAAAACAAGGAACTGTGGCACAGTTTTCCTCTTCCCTCAGGGAAGGCAACATATATTAATCACCATGAGAGGAGAAATGCTTGGTTTTAGAACCTGAGGTAGCCAAAAATGTGACAGAAGATAAAAATGACCAAAACTATATCAAAACATATCAAATTACAAAACAATGTTTATTATTAAAAAAAAGGTGCAGCATTTAGAGGAAAAAACTTGAGTAACTTCCTTGACACGACTTTCCCCTGCTGTAGCTCTGTATGTCTGTAAACTAACTCACATCTGGAACTATGGATCTGAACCTTGAACAGTCAGCTATGAGGATTTTGAACTGTAAATGCATTTTAGCTCATTTTCATTCTCAACCTTCCTTACATATGACAACATATGTATGACCTTATGACAACAAATACATGTAAAATGTGTGATTCAGGGTAAGTGGCAGAAAAACAGGTCTTCAGTATCATGACCAGCAACGTGAATAGCTTTAGTTATTCCTGACTAAAGCCTAAAACCTCATGCCCACACCACATCACCTGCAAAGGCAGACTCATGCAAGCTCTGAGCTTGTATTCAGTCTGCCAGAGATTTAACAAACTGAGTTCCACAGGGAATAAATTTTGCTGAGATCAAGAAATCTTTGAGAATGCAAAGCATTTCCTACCAGCAGGCATGGGAAAGTGGACCTCATTTTTTACTTCATCAACAAAATCCACACAGGTAAGACCGTGTTAAATACCACTTTAAGAATGCAAACTTCATTAACCATGAAATTAATATCACCACAGAATGCAAAACTGCACCCTGTGCAGTCTGTACAAATCAGCTCCTTACAGATTTAATTATGAAACACCAGTCAAGAAGACATTCACGATGCACTTTAGAGTTAAACACCAGTCTAGCTAACAGTCCAGAAGTTCATCCTAATTAAACACAGCTTTAGAGTGCTTGGATAATTTATCATTTTAATAGTTTACAAATGTCAACATAACTTATCCTTTTTCCTAAACATTTCATAATGTGAATGACACGTGTAATTATACTTAGAACAATCTTATTATGGGGCCTACAACTACACCCAGCAATCAGCTGAGTGTAAGAAAATGTAACACTTTCCGAGCCAGCAAGACAAAGTAGGGCATCAGACCTAATGAAAAGAGACTTAGAGATTGCAGATTATTTGTCTAAATTGGTGCCTTATTTTCCTTAACTTTTACTGGCATGGCATTTCAAGGATAGTTAGTGACAATAAAATATTAATGACCTGACATGATCAGGACATGAGGACCAATAAAGTGCTATTACAATCTATGGCAACTAAGATTTGGACATCTTGCAAGCAGTTTTAATAAAAAGAACCAGGTTATTTCCTTCACTTAGAAAGGATCAGCTGAGCAGTTCCCAACCCTATTATTACATGCTTTTGTACAGCATGAAATTCGTCAGCAAGATTTGCCTTTTTCTGGAGAGTTAACAATGGACAGAATTTATTCCACATAGATGTTTCATATGTTAAAGAGCGATACAATATTAGCATGGTAAAAGAAAGTAATTTACTTTGCCAATTTAGCCAGGGTTGGATTTCTTTCTTCTGCTACAGCTCGTAATGCATCTCTGCTATTTGTCTCAAACACGGCTCAGGATGTCACAGAGGCACTGGAAGGGCTGATGATTTATTTAAAACAAACAAGCAGCAGCAATGCTCCACGGCTGCAAGCGATACCTCACCATCTGGGGATAGAGAAACACTGGATCATTGTAAGGCACCATTTACTTAGTCGTGACCAAAGTGACCTCGCAGGGCTTTTCCAAGTCCCGCAGCTACGAGCAGACCCTTAACCTACACAACAACAGTGCGCTGCGATACCGATCGTCACTAACCGCCACGGAACGGGCCCGAAGGAGGAAGAGGATAAGATATTTCTGCTACCATCAGCCCATCCCGTTTGCTCGCTGGCCCGCAGCCAGGCGGGAGGGAGGCGCCCAAGCCCTCAGTGCCAGGCGGGCACAGGCGGGCTCTGGGTGAGGGTATCGCGTCCCTCCGTCCCTCCGCAGCCTCTGCCCCGGCTCCGTGCCCGGCAGGGGAGGCCGTGACCCGGCCCGGGAACTGTCCAGGGTCCTGCCCCGACCCCGCCACCCGCGGGCCCCGCAGCTCCCCGGGGAGCTTTCGGCACTTCCTGCTTCTTAAAAGCGCTCTCCCAAACCTCGCCTTTTAGCACATCTTACCAGTCTTCCTTTACCTGCGGAGGGGTTCATCCCCGCGGCTGCGACACCCCAGAGTGCTCCTCAAACTCATCCCCAAGCGCACATCGGAACGCCAGTTCTGCCTTTACCTGGCAAGGCACCAGGAGCTCGCACTTGTGAGAGTTCTAGGAAAACTAATAAAGAGCGTTTTGCATCGTGCCTGCGGTGTGCAAGTACAACGCTGTTCATATTTTCATAACTAGGAAAGCTCCCATTTGTGATCTCACACTTTTTAACAAGTTTTAACACCAGACACACAAAGGACCCTGCTGAGGAGTCCTCAGGAATTAACGGGAACATAAACTGCATCACTCAGAGCAAATACATTCAAGGATGCAGTATTAGCAAGTCAGAATAATATAACATCTTTTGAAGAAATGCTTTTATTAATAAAGCTAGCAGGCCACTGCCCAGCATCTCAGGAAATGCCATGCAGAATAAACTAGTTGCTGTTACTCAGAGGTCTGTACTCCACTGCTGATGTTACAGGCTATCAAATTTTCATACTTTCTAAGCCTGCTCAAGCAGAAAGAAAATTGCTATAGAAAACAACTAAATCATATGGTTTGGACCTTTTGTATCCAATAGCTTATTTTATGCTCTTTTGTTAAAGGCAACTGGAATTACCTTTAATTCCTTCTCCCCAGAACATTATTCCCACAAAATTACTCCCTTACCTTCATGTAAATATGAAATAATTCTTCTGAAAAGCACATTTTTGCTAAGGCATTTCAAATTCTACTAAATTACCTACTAAGATAGCTTATTATGTTAAAAAGCATTCCTTCTCCTTGGACAGCTTTTTAAGTGGGAAGACCGTGCTGTAAAGTTAACTGGCATTAAAGACGTAGTTTTTAAGGTACTGTAAGCAAAGAGAGCACCTTACAATATATCAAGTATCTTTGATTAGAATGGCTTCTTTTTGTTTCATCTACGACTCTCAACAGCAAACCCACCCACTGAATTATTCACTGCACCTTTACCCAATCATTCCACTTTTGTAAACCTTTCTCAGCCTGAGTACGGACACAAACTGTAACAAGGCCACACAAAGGGAACAGACTCCCACACTCTGGTCTCCTTTACAGCATATTTACATTTTTCTCACAGACACAAACCTTCTACCTGCAGAGAACCAACTGACTCCTCTGTTTCAATAATTCATCAATACAACTCACATCTGATTTCTCAGCCATTCCTAAGTAGTCCAAAACAAATACTGCCACACTGATAGAGTACCAATCTTCTGACAGAGAAGCTTAGTAAATAAACTAATTTAAACAGTTTGCCAGACAGGGTAAGGGGACGGGCAGTGGGTTTCCCCCCATGCCTTTCCCAGGTTTGGATGATAAAAATTGAGTTATTTAAACCTACACCTAACATCACACGTGTGAGAACACCACGCCAACACTCCTCTTTTGTCATTCACTACCAATGAAAGCCCAACTACAGAATGCTCAGAAGGTGCTTGCAATTACAGAGAGAACACACGGTATCATACTAAAGTATTTAAAACCTGCTTTGTGGCGTCAGGAAATAAACACAAATATTGAACCAAGGAACCTCAAACACCTAAGGAACAAAGCCATCATTTTAAATCAAAATCCTATGGAATAAGATACAAATATGATAGCAGCAAACTTTGAAGAAATATTATCTTTGGCTTAGTGACCTGTAGCATCAACATGCATTTCTTCCATCACAGGAAACTCATTAAGACTTCCTGTTATGAAGTGGCTTGGCTTAAATACACCAGGGTGAAAAACAAATCCATACGTAAGGCGGGAGGGACCAGAACAAAACCAAGCAATGCACTTAAAACCATCAGGGTAACAGGTTTGAGAGTTAGTGACCAGAGTCCAAGAGGGCTGCCAGTCCAAGCAGACTTGTCAAAATGAGGTGTTTTTTTCATCAGTTAGCTCCCTTGGATAGGGAGTGAGAGTCTGTGGTCAGGAGAGACCGAACAGAAGTTGTCTCACTCAACTTCAGTTCACCTTTTTCTGTCCTGGAACTTCTGTAGCATCTGAGTGAAACTGTTTCACACATCTTTAGCCTCACAGCTGAGCAGCAAAATTAATTCACAGTAATTAAACACAACTCAGGTGGGCTCCAATAGTATTAAGTAAATTCACCTCTGATTCAGACACCAGAGAAGGACCTCCTGGCACATGCTTCATATCAAGAACAGCAGGGTACAATTTGGAATCAGAGGCTAAGGAGTGGATTTGTGAGGCCTTAACTTACAACAACAAAAAACACAGGCAAACTTCTACTCTTCTTAAGGGAGACAGTGAAGCTCCCATATAAACTCAGGATAGATGATCACTAGCTAAAGCTCATTCCACAAGAAAAAGGTTAGGGGGTTGTGACAGGTTGTATCTCAACCCAGAAAAACCTAGAAGGAAGTCTTTCATTTAAATGGTAAGGTGGGGTGAGTGAGTGAAACTGATCCTCATTCTCTGTGTGTCAGAACAGGGAATCAAGAGGTACAAAGAAAAGGAAACCCAGGAATTAATTTCAAATGAACATTTTGTCAGCTCAAAGTGAGAAATTCACCGTTCCTGCCACTTCTTGGTCGTGCCCATTCAGCAGTGAGGGAACACACAAGGCAGGCTGATGATGTGCCTGGGGTGAAAGCCTTTCCTGCCAGGATCAAAGACAGACACAGCAGAGCAGCTCCCACACCCCCCCGGCAGAGAGCCACCACATCTTCCACAAACTAAAAACCTGATACTTAACACATTTTAGCCCTTCAAATATGAAGTTTGAATGATGTCATTGGCAGCTCAGCTGGCAGCACAGCTTTACAGCAGCTGACAGGGGCATGAACAAAAAGGTGGCACACTGGAGTGTTAGATCTTAAATAATTTTGCTTTCAGAATAGTTCTTCAGTTCTTTGTAGATGAACATCCAGCAGTGAGGCACAGAAAAGGTCCTTCTTCTCTAACAGCTTGCGTTTAAAAACATTTTCTTTTTTCCACTGAATGCAAGCATGGTAAAATTTATCTAGAAAAGGGCACGTCTGGTTCAGCCTTTGATTTAACCACTTACCAAAATTTCCTATTCTTTATATGTCAAATCAGATATTTTTCAAAGAAAGACAGTTTCTGTGCATAAAGAGCAATTGTATCTCTGGTGCCATTACTTTAATTTCTTTTACTACAGAGGGTTCAGTACCATTAATCACAACTAATGTATTAGAACATCTCCTAGTGTTTCCTTAAAAAAAACCAAAAAA
>VYZR01064730.1:0-23283 GCA_013400675.1 Oxylabes madagascariensis
CTGGGTCAGAAAAAGGGAAAATCCAACAATCCAACAAGAGGGATCCATCTCTGGGCCAAAAGGGAACTGGCTGCACCTGTACCGGGGAGTGCAGCTTTTGAGTTTCTGGTGTATTCAATGTATGGGCAGCCATTTAAAGTGTTGGTATGATTTTTATATTTACACAGTTCCTCCCGTTCTTCTCAATTCTCGGAGAATTATTCAAACTTGGCTGCACAAAAATGATCCAAACCAATATTTGAAACACTGTTTTAAGCTGAGCTGTCCTAGCTCTGGAGGGGTTTGTCCCTTAGAGTTCTCTTACAGTGTGCTAGAGAATTAAAACAGTTTCCTTGCAGATCTTGGGAGGACTTCTTCAGTCTGTAATGAAGCACGTAGGGGTTGTGTATCCTAAAGGAAGTTCTTGCAGAATTCCCTGAAAGCCAGTGGCAAAGGCAGGGGAGGGAACTGCCAATCTGCTCCCCTGTACATTTTGTTTTCTGTGTCTGTAAATCTTGTATTTGGCTCCGATTTATATTCACATCTATTCCAGTAAATATCACATTTCCTTTCTGAGAGGATGCTTAACATTCCATAGAGGATTTGTACTCTTTTCTTTCTTTTGCCCTTATACAGCTATTTAGATATTTCCTCTGTAGGAGAAAAAATGTCATTGAATCTTGTGTCATTTCACATGTGAGACTTGGGTGTGTGACACCGTGCCACCTCCTGCATTACACTGATGGAGATAAATTGTGCCAAAATTACCCTTACATCACTTAGCTCTGGTAATTGTCCAAGTCTTACAGTAACAGTTTCTGGCATGTCCAGTGGGTGAATATTAGTTTCAGAGTGTCAAATTCAGTACAGTTCTTGCAGCAGTGTTGTTTTCTAGCTCCTGATGCTGTAGCTAAGGTGAGGGAAATGCACTGTTTTGGAAACAGGGATGTGGATTGCATGGACACCACCTCTAAACAATGCAAAGAGAATTAAGTTTAGTGGCACAAAACAAAGTGGAATTTGAGATTAACAAAATTTAACAAAATTTTCAGGTAGAAATCAGGATCTCATAAAATTAAAATGGTGGAAGGGAAGGGTCCTAACTTCATCACTTCTGTTTTGGACAGAAGTGAGCTGGACTGGAAGTCTCTGGAGGAGCAATGTTGTCTTTCTCAGAGGAGGAGTGGGGCCAAAAAACAACGAGGATGGACCTGATTATAGGAGGGGACTGCTGGCACAGGCGGCTGGACTGGGGAGCAAGGTGCAGTGATAACTCAGGCATCACTGCACTGCTGGAGGCTGCAGGGACATTGTTAATGAGCCTGCTTTCAATCATGTGCCTGGGAGGGATAGAGGAGACTTCAGGAAATTCAGCTGTGTTTGCACAGGGACTGAGATTTTACTGCCAGGCTGAGGCCTTCCTTCCAAGCTGAGGGATGAAGTGGGAGCTCTGCAAGAGGAAGAGGCAGGGCAGGGGATGAGGTTTGTGCCCACTGTGGTAGGGCAGGTACAAAGTGGGATGATTCCACTGATATTACACCAGCTCGTGGTCACTGATTCCTAGTGGGTGGTGATGGATCACAGTACTGGAGGCACGATTTGCTAATGTTGCTGAGAAAGACAGGACACAGCTCCCCATCCTGACTGCGCTGCCATCCATTCCCCTGGCTCCCAGGATGCAGTCTGTAGTTCCATGAGCTGGACTGGGATTTCAGCAGACAAGAAGCAGGAGCAAGGGTTTAGCTCAGTCACACCTGCCTTGTTCTCCTTGTTCAAATCTGTCAGTTCAGCACCAAACAGAGCAGAGCTTTCCATGTGGAAGATCTGGCAGGCAAGACCCATGGCTGAGCAGGCAGAAAACCAGGGCAGAGTCACTGTTCAGACACTGCCTCCTCACTTCCTTTTCAGGTTTCCCTAAACGCAGCTACCAAGAAGTGTAAATGGATTCTCTAAACACAGCTACTAAGAAGTGTAAATGGATGCAGCATCTGTTTTTCAGTGCCACAGTGGTTAATTATAGTATTTGTAAATGTTTCACAGGAAAAATACTTACGTTGGTAACTTAAGAAACATTTAAAATAATAATCTTCAAAAATGTTCTTAACCAAACATTACATTTTGTAGAGATGCATCTTGCCCATAGAACAAAAAAAAAAATACTGGTCTCATCAGACACAGACATTTTTCCTTTTTTCAACATTTGTTGGGCAATCAACGTTCCTGTTTGCTGTTTATCTGCTTCTTAAATTTTAACAAGTAATTCTGCTTATAATTGTGACACTTCCTGATTTTGTAAAAATTGGCACCTGCTGTGCGCAGTATAATAGCACAATTCAATGTGTTCTGTAGGGAGAACTGATTTGCTGCTCATTTTACCTGGAAATGTCTGAATTTATAAGTGGAGTTACCCTGTTGAAACACACAATTACTGGGGATGTAGGTAGGTGAGAGTAGTAGAGATTTTCACTTGTGTAACAAGAAGAAAACCCCAAATACATGTGATTTTCCTTGTTATGGATGCAGAAAAGTACCAAAAAAAATTGTAAAAAAAAAAAAAAAAAATAAAAAAAAAGTAGTTGTCTTACTAGATTTTATCTGTGATGTCCTTTGGTTGTAATGAAGCTGGGGAAGGATTTCTGAGCAAACACAAACAGTCACTTTTCACCCGCAATAAAATTTGCCTCGTGCAAGAAAGAAATTGAACCTATGGCAGTTATTCATCTCATTAGCAGATGAATGCAGCTTTGGTGATTCTGAGCGCACACAGAGCCCCACCTTGCCCAAAACAAGGGGAGATCCCAAGTTTCTTGCTATGACATTTGGCAAGGCTCTTGGAGGCCAGGAGCAGGAAAGGAGAACAGTTAATTATTGCTGTTCTGGGGGCTGATGGCCGTGGTGGGCACTGGGATGCATACTGGTAAAATTGTATCCTGGTTATCCTCCTATGCTCAGGCTTGGGGCAGGGGAAGGCTGTCCCCTTCCTCCAGCACAGCGTTGTCATCCTCATCCACAGGTCACTGTGGCACCCGCTGCAGCCACAGAATCCCAAAGTGCAACCTGAGGAATTCCCTGCAACAGCTGGAGACAGCAATGAGGGGGGAAAGGGGAATCCTTTCACTTCCTTTTGCTCTTTGGAAAAGGAGCAAGGAAAGGCTGTTCCCTGCTGGTTTTCTGTGTGCAGTGTGAGAGCCCAGGGCTGTGTCCAACAGCTGGAGCAGAGCCCCTGCAGTCTTTATCCTGGAAAAGGGATTTCCTTACCTGGACTGCTTCAGGGGCTTGTGGGAGGTGAGCTGGGATCATTCCTCAGGCCAGAGGAACTGCTGAGTTGGAATCCTGTCTCATCCCCTGGGAACTGGTGAGCTGGGATCCTGTCTCATCCCCCAGGGGAATTGGGGAGCTGAGATCCTTCCTCATCCCAGGGGAACTGGGGAGCTGAGATCCTTCCTCATCCTAGAGGAACTGGTGACCTGAGATCCTGTCTCACCCCACAGGAGCTGGGGACCTGTGATCCTCTCTCATCCCCCAGGAATTGCTGACCTGGGATCCTGTCTCACCTCAGGGGAGTTGGTGACCTGGGATCCTGTCTCATCCCACAGGATATACTGACCTGGGATCCTGTCTCATCCCAGGAATTACTGACCTGGGATCCTGTCTCACCCCACAGGAATTACTGACCTGGGATCCTGTCTCACCCCACAGGAATTACTGACCTGGGATCCTGTCTCATCCCCCAGGAATTGGTGACCTGGGATCCTGTCTCACCCCACAGGAACTGGTGAGATGCGATCCTGTCTCACTCCCAGGAATAACTCTCTGGTGCCCATGGCTGGCTCTGGAGCCCGGGCTCAGCCCGTGCTGCAGTTTCCCAGGTGGAATTTGCAGCCCCAGCTCTGGAGAGCAGAGCTGTGGCATTGCCAAGGAGGGCTCAGGACACGAGGCGAGGGCAGAGCTTTGCCAGCAAGTGTTAAAGTGAACAACAAAGCCACAGCAACTTTAGCTGTCGCATATTTACTGTTTATCTGCCTGAGAGCCAGGCAAATTAACAGCAGCCATCTCATTTTTGTTTCTTACAGATTATTCTCCTGTGACTTTTAATTAAAACTTCCCTTAGGCACAGAAGAACCATTGGTGATTTTTTTTTTCTGGACTCTCTCAGCTTTAATTACCTTTTAGGATTTGAAATAAGCCTTATGTTTGCACCAGATCATGTTTACTACAGAAGGAAGTGGCAAAGGGATCAGCAGGGATATTTACTATAAAATCAAAATTTCACGTAAAATATATTTAAAATACAGTCAAGTAAACATTCCCTTCCCCCTCCTAAAACCCCGATGGCCAGGTTTAATAGTCTTTCATGTATTTTAGACTGCATAACTTGTGTTGAGTCTCCCATTCCTGCACTATTCAATTTTTACTGGGAATATGATTACATTGAAATGAGACTCCATCGGAGAAATAAGATCTTGGATGGGCAGTAGACCAAGGCAAATTTCTGAGCAGTTTGCATAAATGTTTTTCCAACCATAATAGCAGCTTCAGAACTTAAGCAGAAGAGCTAACCTGTCAGAATGCAATTTCTATTCACTGCTGCTCCAAACACCTTGTTTGCCAGAGAATCATCCCGTTTGTTTTGTGTCTACCTGCAAATAAATCTGATGTAAAAAGAGCTCAGATGGGTATAATGTCATTCCAGCTGGAGAGAGGGGAGGTTTTTAGCCACTAATAGGTGTGTAAATACGGGGCACGATGAATTCAGACACTATTGAGGCACGAGAGTGCCAGGGAAAGTGGCAGCAGGGGAGTTAATGGGATGAGCTCCCCAGGACACCAGCAGGGAGCAGGCAGCATGGGCTGCAGAGTGAGCACAAGATGAATAAAATAGTCCTAATAATTTCCTGCTGTTGACTGGAGAACTGCTGGCAGGTCTGGTAAAAACAGTTGAATTGCAGCAGGCCTTAGAATAGGGATGAATGTGTAATGCTGAGGAGACAAAATATTTTTGGGAATCATCTTTGGACTGAGGAGAACCCCCTTATGCTTTCCAAAGCAATGGGTTCCTTGGCAGAGAGACTCTCTGCAGGTGGGTAGGGACAGCTCAAGGTGGATTTTATTCATTTTATTCCTTTTAAGGACAGCTCAAGGTGCATTTTATTCAAGGTTTGGGTGTATGTTTGTATGTGTACACATGTATTCCCAAAGGGCACAATCCAGGCTCATCCCAGCTCATCAGTACAAACTGTGCAGCTCAAGGGGCACTTTCTCATTTTGCTTTTTTGTGTAGAAGTGAAGGAATCTCTGAGGAGAATAAGGTCTTCCATCGCCTTATTGAATTGATTATGTTTTGGTGGCTGTTGTTAATCAGATGATAATGTAACTGTTGGCTTCAGCCTAATGATTTTTTTTAATATCATTGACTGGCTGGCTGGCTGCTCCATGTGGTTTTCAGACAAACAGGAAATAGGGTTAGAAAAAAATAAAATTAGCTTTTCTTTCATTTACTTATTTCTGAGCCAGTATATTTGCCCCAAATCCCCAAATAACAGGCTTAAGTTTTGCTTTTCAGGTATTTTAGCCATTGAGGGACTGCACAGGCAAATCACACTTCTGGACTCAAAAATGGACTTGATTTGAAATTATCTTTTTCTGGTTATATATCTCTGTATAATGGGCATTCTACACACAAATTGGTTTTTCACAGATGAATATTCTGTGCATTTAATTTACATTCTGCATATGGCTGTGTGTAGTAGAGCTATTTAGCATAAAAAAAAGATGAAGAGGAAGAATGGAAGAAACACTTTTTAAACTAATAGTACAAAGTTAAGTGGTGTGCTCCTGTTTACCCTTGCTAACAATATAACAAGCCAAGGACATTCATCAAGAAGAAAGGCCGTAATTAATTAAGTGAAATATGATGCAATACACAATTAACATGTGTTACAGCATGTCAGTAGACTCATGCCAATAAAACAGTAATGTCAGCTAAAGGATTTGACATTTATGTGGATAATAAAATATTGACAGTTAAATTAGGGTGGGTTTTTTTAATAGTTTTCTGAAAGAAGATCTTTGGTTTAAAAACCTATAGCAGATATCATTAGGAAAAACCATCACCTACAGGCAGCCTGTTCCATAAGCGTTCAGTGGGAGTCAGGCAGTAAAATACCTTATGAAACAATCTGCCATTAACTTACTGCAATCTCTCATTGTAGAAATTGTAGAAAAAATTATCTCTCATATGTAGAATTTTTTTTCTGTGTTAAACTGTTTCTTCCTTTGTATTTAATCATCTCCTTGAGTTCTTGCAAATGATCTCTCCATCTGAATAAACGGCATCACCTCAGTCCCGTGCAGTATTGTTCTCCCCATCCCATTTGCTGCTTTTCTGGTGTGTGCACATCTCACTGCGCCTTTCTGTGAGGGAACCTGGACACGGAGGGTTTTGGATTCTGTGAGACAAACAAACTGCGATCCCCACCTTGTTTTATTCGTGCCAGACAAACTGGAGGCGTAAAGGTCGTAAATTTGGTGATAGCCTGCAGGAAAGCTTGAAAAGTAGGGCTACATTTTCTCTCTTCTTAATTGCATTATGGTTGCTGAAAGGAAAAACATCACATGGAAATCACCTTTCTGTCAGAAAATCTTGGACTTGTTATTTCTACAAATAAGCTTAAGATTAATGAAACTGAAAGCAGCAATCTTACACTTATTAGGGCTGCAAATAACCTTAAGGTTGATGAAAATAAAAGGAGCTGGTCAGTTCAAAAAGGCTTTTTCCCTCTATTTTTTCTCCATTTTGGTTAGACTGCACTATCAGGGGTACTTTCTGAAGCATTTTTCTATATTAAAGGAGAAACTTGCAGGAAAGGCTTTTAAGGATATCCACAGGTGAACAGATGGAGACCCTTCTGTCTTTCTGTACCACTGTTTCAAGGGAATTTTAGGATAGAATTTTCTAACCACCCGTCCTTTGATGCATCAAGATAAATCACAGGCATGTTCCCTTAAAGGTTCCGATGGGAGCTCCACTCTACCTTGAAATTCTCCACTGGAATAATTTGTAGGGATTGGGGTCAGGGAATTGATTTGCTCGAAAGCAGTTTATTTCAATTTGAATATTTTGAAATGGTGCTGGGCACCTCCGGTACCGTGCCTGAAGCAAGATGATCCTGTTACCATGGTTTCAGGCTGAGATTTGGGTTACTGTGGTGTCAGCCTTTCCTTCTTGCTATGCGGGAAAGTCGAGTGTGACCTGGGCAAGGTCATGGAGACTTAAATTCTCAAAGAGGCTAAGCTGGAGCAACAAAATTAGTCACTGCAGAGAAGGGTTTTTGTAGGCAGCTGGTGCCTGAAGGAGAGACTCAAGTCCTGCGTGTGCTTTCTTGGGAAGTGCTGGGTTCCAAGGCAGGGAAGGCAGCATTCCCTCTGGAGAGAGGGGCCTGGCAGGTTATTGCAAATCCCAGCCATTTTGTCCAGCTGGGATTAACATCCAGGCATCAGATGGATCCTGTTAATCAGGATTAACATCCAGGCATGCTCCTCTCTCCAAAAGCTGTGGTGATCGCATCCTCTCCCTGCAGCAAAAGTGCGGTGTCCCCCATTCCAAAGGGGATGTGGGTTGAGGACACAAACAGTTCCTGTAGTGAGAGCTGTCACCATGAACATGTTATTGTTGCCCTTCTGTTTTCCTTTGTCATTTTGATTGTTCCCAGTGCTAAATGGGGTTTTTTATTTTTTTTATGCTTCTTTTTTTGCCCTAAAAGGGAAGCAAGCTGAGCTTTCATTTCACTGCAATAAATTAATTCTCCCTGTATTTTTTATGAATTAATAACCTGTGTTTTGTTCTAACTGTCTTAAGCAGTTTATAAAGCTTGGGTTTTTCTTCTTACTTTTTATATCATCATGTCTAGATAAATTGACCCAGTGCTCAGAAGCCAAGCAGTTACAAGGGCTGGCACACTGCAGTGTGGGGTGTTGCTGAGCTCAAACTGGGAACAGGTGCCACAGTTGCAGGGATTGGATCAAGGCAAGCCAAAAACTCCCTCAGAGCTTTTTCCTTAGGGAAAGTAGCAGCATGCACAGGAAACCCAGGCTGAATCACAGCACAGAGGTTTGGGATTGAGCACCGTCTGTTCAGCACCAAGAAAAAGCCCCAAACTTGATGCATGGCTGTTCTCCAGGCCCAGAGAAACTTGCAGGAAGCATTTAGAAAGTGGCAGGGGTTCCTCACTATTGGGTTAATGGCCTAGTGACTGTTGGGTTCTTTTTTATTGCTAAGTATGTTTGGGCTCAGTTTTCCTTCCTTCAAATAGGGCTTTTAATTTTGCATCCTGAGATTCGAGTATGTAGATTCCACTCGAGTCTTCTTCCAGCTTCTTCAACCCTGCTGCAGTATTTGCCTTTTGAGGTTTGATTTTGGCTTTCTCTCTGTAATCTAGAGATAGAGTTACATCAGAGGGCTGCTACAAGGGTGATATCACAGCATTCTGATGCCATGGTAATAGATGCAGACTCAGTCTCATATCTCTTGATTGCACCCAGAGAAGTGCCAATTTATCTATTTCATCACAGTGAAGCAGCTCTTCCCTCCTGAGTGTACAGCTCTTCTGAGTGTTATTCCCAAGTAATAACATTATCCTCCAGCTTATACCTGGAGGGGAATTATGTGAAGTAGCAGTGTAGTATAATTATTTCAGCAAAAAGCTGCAGCCCTGACCAAAACAAACAAAACAGCAGCGCAGTTCTAGTTCCACAGACATGCAAACAGGTACAATAATCAGGGGCACAGCAGTGATTTTCATTACTCTAAATCAGTCTGACTGGAAGTGATCCCAATGGGACTCTGGAATGCATTAGGGACATTGGTCCTGAAGGAAATTTTGTTACTTGGAATGAAACAAATGTTTAATATTTCTGGTTTCTCTTGCTTGTCTCATCTTGTTGCCTTGTAGACTTGCACCTGCCGTTCTCCCCAGGTTTCTCAGGGCCACACGTCTTCTTCAGCCTCATTCTGGGTGTTATCATTTGGAAGTAGGGAAAGGAAACCAAAGAATCCAGGGGAGTGTGGTACTGCTCCTTAATACTTTGTTTCTTGCCGACATAGGGGACAGGGACAGCATCCTGCCACAGGATTAAAGGTGTTACTCAAGAAGAGGACATTTGTGGAATGATTCTTTGCTTTCAGAATCTTGATCATTATTCCACTTCACTCTTTGCTTTCCTGTGTGCTAACCCCCTGTTCCTTCTGCATTTTTGATTTTATATTTGCATTTTTGATGCCCTGAAAATCCTGCTCTGAGAAAGGAAGTGTAGAGGTAGCAGGAGTGAGCACAGCCCTGACTGCCGCCTGTGCTGGGCTGGTTTGTTCTGCTGGCACCTACTGGGTGCAATCAAACCCTGGAATTATTTTAGGGGGTACCAAGGTCTGGGCTGTCCACAGAATTTATTTTGTCTGGGCAGTGTTTGGGGGCTTTTCTAAAGGCTCAGCTCACAGCAGGGTTTGGATGTAAAGTTGTGTTGAGAAGCTGATGTGTGAATATGAATTTTGTTTTCTCTGAAAAAGGAAGAGTATTTCCTGACAAACCAGAGCAACCTATTGCATTGTTAAATGGGAATCTTCATTGTTCTATTTGTTATCTTGCTTAAATTTAGGAGTTGCCAGATATTTGCTCACCAGGGAGTAAAAAATCAATGACAGAGGTAAATGTGCAATGAATCAAAACTATTCCTGATTGCCAGACTAGAAGATGATTGTTGTTTCAGTCTTCTCATGATCATTGTTATCTAAAGAGTAACCAGGAATGAAAAAGGCACATATATAAAAAACAACAGTTTTAGTCATTTTTTTGCTCTCCAGTAAAATTTGAAGATTTGCTATTCTTTTTTAACCTAGTAGATTTTAATAACAAGCTTGCAAGTTTCAAACCCAGAAAAGATGGCTGAAGCTCAGTGAAGAATGAACTGCATTTCAGGTAGATCAGTTTGCAGTAGCACTCAGCACGCTGGCAACAGCACAGCCCTGACTGTAAAGATGGACCTGGGAGCTGCTGCCTTGGTGTTCAAGGGAAGAACTTTGCACTAATTTAAATCATTAAGATGAGCTGGCACACAACAAGTTGCAGTCCCAGGGGGGGTCTAAATGTGCCAGCAGTTTATACAAGTTGACCTCAGACTCTCTCATGTGTAAGCGAGTCAAGGGGCACCATCTGCAGCTGGCCTTTGGAGCTGTTGGAGGTCACGGAGAGCTTAGGACTGAATTCCAACCAGTTATTTATGGAAGAAAAAGAGAGACTTGAAATAGCCACACTTTTAAGTGAATTATTCCAGGCTTTGTGACAGTTAAACATGCAAGCAGCCTCTTGCAATCTTGCTCATTTTCAGACATACACGTGATTAAACTGCTGTAAACTTCTGAATTGTATTACAAACTTCAGTGTTTCCTAGGTGAGGCGTGTTCAAGTGTGCACACCAAATCTTTTTTTCATGAACTGAGGTACTATGGCTGCATATTTTACTTTATATTTTCTGCATTGAAGGTAGGCTTTTTAAAATGCCTTAACACTAAACAATTTCTCATAGCAGGACGGAGGTGGCCATAATTGAAATCACTCATGTTATACACCAAATTACCATGATTTTTACTAGTATAAAGTGAGAACTTTCTGTAATTATTCACTTTTTATCGTTTGGGTTTTTTCAAGGTGAAAACCCAACAAAATGAGGCACAAAACTTTACAGTTATTTCTGAGGCATATTGAGGGAGTGATGTGATACTGCTGATCGCTGATTAAAAATCACGGAGCTGTAATGAATTTCATTTTTCACTCTAAGAAGTGTGGCTCCTAACCTCCTGAAAACATAGGTGAAGTGACCTCCTTCATGCAAAATATCTGCATCATCTATATCTGTATCTTATCTATGTCTATACCTGTATTTACATCAGCTATATCTATATATCTATATATCTATACCCTAATCTATATATCTATATATCTATATCTAATCTGTATCTACATAATCTCTATCTACACATACCCCTTCTGATACAGGCACCCCATAGGGTTACAGGTGAATAAAACCTTGCTTTTTCTACATGCACCAAAGGTGTGGATCCCTTACATGTTTCTCCTCGAACATCCACTCAGACTGTTCTTATGCTAAAGGTTAATTGCAGGAAAAGGTGTTGTCCTGATGTTAACACAGGTCTGTGTCACTCCCATCTGTAGAGTGCCAGAAAACACTGGAATGCTCTTACATCCTGGCTGTATCTTGTTGTAGAGTGAAAAAATCCCTTCCTTGCCTAAAGAGAATACAGAAGTTGACCTTTTAAAATCAATGCTGGGAAAAAAATCTAAACACAAATCATTGCACTTTTGTAGTGACGTGGTTTATAGTACCTCAGACTGAATTCCCCCATAAGATTTTTAAAGAATAAAATGGGAATAATATTATTCATCTGTGAGGAACTTCATAAAGTATTTCTTAGCTGTAATTAAATCACCAGTTGGGCTACAGTCATTGATTTAGCATCTCAGTTAATCCTGGGTGTTTTGAACACTGTGATAATGGCACTGTGTTATGAAGAACTGACATTCCTCACAGGTGTATTGTAAGGTTTGATCATTAGTCAAAAGAGAGAAGAATAAAAACAACATGGGAAACCTGTCTGTTGGAAACTATTTGAGCTTAGCTGCTTTCAAACCCAGAGTGCCGTTTGAAAAGTTGGTAAAGGAAATAATTTAGAGTCTCCTGCCCACAAGAAAAGATTATCTGACTTGTAAGGAACTAACCCAGATTTCATGTCAGTACAGGCAGGCTGACAAGGGTATTGGGGCCTGTATCCCCACCAGAATTCAAACCAAACCTTGAGCTGCTTGAGTTTAAATCTTTTACTCTAAGGACATTTAATGCTGCCACAGATTGGACAGGATTTCCCTTGCTGTAAGGGAAAGTCATGTCTTGTGGTGGGGTTGCAGCCCCCGTGACTGTGCTCCCTCACACCATGGGGTGATTTCTTTGTCCTCTGCCTCTTCTCGGAGTCCATAGATTGCTTCTGGACAGCTGCAGCCCTGTCTGCTCTCAAGACTTTCCATTTGGTAGATTATCTCCACGGGAATATTTCCTGTTTTTCCTTGTGTGTTTGCATGTCTGTGGTAACTTTACATCCGTTCCTGGAGCCTCCTTATGGAATTAGCACTTGGCTCGTTGTGTTCAGGAGCTTTTGGAACCTGTCAGGACTTGGAGAGATGGCAGGGTTGGTATTCCCTTTCAACAATGAACCACTTACTCCTTTTCTTCTATGCTATTTTTATTTTAGCTTTGCCTCTTACAGCTTGTCGGAAGTGTTTCTATTCATGCATTTCTTCTGTTTGTGGATCTGGTACAGCTGAATCTCCCATCACCAGGCTGATGGATAGATCATGGCCATACCAGCACAAGATGTTTAGTTTTCCTCCTGCTGCTGTGTGTGGCAGGACACACAGCCTGAGGGGTATTATTAGGAATTTAGGAGATAATGTTGGGCATAGTATTTTTTTCTCAATTCTTTTCTCAGCAAATATGCAGAACCAAGAGCTCTGGACTCAAAAGCCTCACTGATCTTTGTGTGCCTTGTAGTAAAGTGTTGTCATTTCTCCCAGGGTTTTGGCTGTTTGGTGTCTCTGACTTCTGACCAAGAGGCCATCCTTGTTTGGGACAGAACTGCCAACTGCTTTCATTGTGGCCACGTGCTTTGGTCACATGCCCTCCAAAATTTTGATTCAGAAAGTGCCACTTAGAAATTTCTATTTCTGCTGGTTAGGAATTTATATTTCAGACACTGCTGGAACCAGCAGTCCAAGAGGATCTATTTATAGCTGTCATCACACTCTCTCTTCAAATGGAAAAAAATGTGATACTGTGACATTTTAAGAAAACAATAACAAAAATCACAAATCAGTGGAAGCACTATTTAGCTCAGTGTAATAGATGAATAACACTGTGGATAATTTTACCACTCCTATATTTAGGGAAACAAGGCCCTGTAGTATGTTGGTAACAGCAGAACTTGATCAACGTGAAGCACCAGCTGGTGTTCTATAAATGCAGATCTTAGGGCACACATCCGAAGAACTCTCAAGCTCTGTGAGCACCAGAGAAATTACAGCAACTGCCACCAAATGGGTCACTTCATGGAAATCACAGTCTGGGGAGAAAGACCTTTCCCTTTCGGAGTCAGAGGACCAGGGTTAGCTCAGGGCTGCCCCTGGAAATGTTTCCCCAAATGGAACCTGGATTTCTGTGGGCTTGGCGGGTGAGCCCTTCCCAGGGATGTCCTGCTCTGGCCCTGCCCAGGGCTGGGTGCTGTGTCCAGCAGAGGTGTCACAGCTCACAGCTTGGCTTTGTTCTCACTGTTTTATAAAAGAAATGCCTGAGCCTGAGGCAGCTGAAATACGGTCATGTGGAATGAGGGGATCTAGACAAAACTAATAAATGCTTACCTGTGTCAGTCCCAGAGTTCCCTGGAAGTCTGGCAGTCACTGTCAGTTATGGATTGAACGTTCTGAGAACTGTGGGGAGTTTTCCTTAGCTTTAGTGCTGTATAAACGTCCCTTACTTTGTAGAAGCAGTTGTCTGGGGAAATTGGCCCAGCTAAATTGACGTTTACCTGTTCATAGAACAGGATTCTTTGTTCCCTGGGGACTCTCACCAAGATTTTCATATGATTAACAGAATAGAAGGGTTGCTTTTGCAAATCTCTGGTTCCCTTTTTATGGGAAGTGGGCAGCTTGGTGGCTTGGCCCTTTTCCTTTGTGAAGCTCAGCTCAGCATTGCAGGGGATTTAAAAGGTGCCCAATGCAGGCACATGCAGGATACAGCTCTGGAAGTTGAGAGAAATTGGGAATCAGGTAAAAACTCTAAAAAAAAAAAAAGCCAATTGCTGCTCTTCTCTTCATGCAAATGTGTGATCAGCCCCTTAGTTACTCCTTGTAATAAATTTGCTGGTGACATCTTCATTGCAGTGACTACAAGGGTATTGTAGCAACTCTTATTTGTAACATCCAATTTAGACACAGATTTTTATTTTCACCATTTAAAATCTTTTATTGTTGCACAGAAGCGGCAAAAATAATTATCTTCTACTCAAGATTTGTTTGTTTATCATATGTTCATAGTGTTTGGGAACAAATGAGCATTGCTGGTGTGAAAGGTCTGTTTTAATGTAGTTAGACAGATTCCTAGCAGCTGAATGAGAAGAAATGTATATTTTGACAAAAATTAAAGATATGCATCCATATAGCTCTACGCACCTGTTCTTAGTTTTGCCAACTATTAAGTTAAGTGAGTAGTAAAAAAAAAATAATCACATCCTAGTGCAGATGATTAAAAAATAAGAAATATCCCCTCTGTTTGCTCTATCTATACCATTCATTAAACTTTCTCCCAGAATGTGTGGGCCATAATTGTGGAGCAATTGAGATCCTGACCATAAACCACATCCAAAATCCTTTCCACCTTTGTTTAGGAGTAGTTTTTAAAGCACCATAGGTTTCACTCTGGCATGTGCTGTTACTGGGCTGTCCAGTTGTGATGGTTTTGGCTGGGACAGGGTTATTTTTCTTCACAGGAGTTTTGGGTTTGTTACCAGAATGCTTTTGATAATACACAGATATTGCCTTTACTGCTGAGCCGTGTGGCTCTGTGTGGGGCTGAGCTGAGGGCTCTGTGGTAAGCTGAGCTGTATGGTGCTAAGCTGAGCTGAGGGCTCTGTGTGATGCTAAGCTGAGCTATGTGGCTCTAGGCTGAGCTGAAGGCTCTGTGTGGTGCCAAGCTGAGCTGAGACCTCTAGGCTGAGCTGAGGGCTCTAGTCTGCGCTGAGGGCTCTGTGTGGTGCCAAGCTGAGCTATGTGGCTCTAGGCTGAGCTGTGGGGCTCTAGGCTGAGCTGAGGGCTCTGTGTGGTGCCAAGCTGAGCTACGTGGCTCTAGGCTGAGCTGAGGGCTCTGTGTGGTGCCAAGCCGAGCTACGTGGTTCTAGGCTGAGCTGGGGGCTCTAGGCTGAGCTGAGGGCTCTGTGTGGCTTTAGGTTGAGCTGGGGGCTCTAGGCTGAGCTGAGGGCTCTCAGCCACAGCAGCAGTTTGTTTCGAGCTCCAGCAGAATCCAGCAGAATGTTGTGCTCAGCTGCCAGTCCAGGTAAGACGTATCACGGGATGATGGCAGCAGGGCTCAGATCCATCACTGTAATCACTGGCCTGTCCACACTGACTGCTGCTTTGTGCCACACACAAACAGAGGTGGCAGCAATTTATTGGCTTGGAATTGCAGGCAGAATTCCCTGTTTACTCATTTGACAGTGGTGCTGACATTCTTTTGTCTGTGTTATCCTTTGCCATCGTTCCCACCTGTTCTTATTTATGGCAAAACTTAGCAGTAGTTTGAACAGATTTTCTTTTTCCGTTCTCTCTGCTTTATTTGTGGTTTTTTCATTATTATCATGGCATGAAAGCACTTGTAATCACTCCCATGTGGCCATATCTGGTAGAAAGTTTGATAACAAGCATTCAAAAAAAAAAAAAAAATGTAGTTCCCATGTTGTATTAGAATAGCTTTGTGCATAGAAGGATTGTGGTTTACAGCTCATACATTTCTCTGAGAGAGACCATTTCCAGCTCCCTCTCTTGCTTAACTAGGAAACTTCTAATCCTTTATGCGAAGTGCATGTATGTGGAAATATTAATATTTGTAAGAAAATGAAATCAGATGAAAGGGTGAACAAAATGAAATTAATTAGGTTACCGCAATAGGAAAATAATCCCATATTATCACCTTGTCCCCTCATTTATCTGGAGCTTGTAAAAGAATAGTGAGGCCATGGTTTTGCTGCAATATTATTTTATAGTTGCATGAGCTTTCTTCAAGTACAGGGAGAGGTTTTCCAAAGATTTTGCAGTCTTGGTTCTGAATTCTTACGAAGGAAGAATTGAAATATTCATGTGATAACTTTGTGAGAGGAGTTAATCTCTCAGCATGGAAATGATGCCTCTTTAGCAGTGAAAGATGATCCATGCCATCCATGGGGTGCTAATAAAACATTCCATATGCCAGCAGAATCTGTTTCACTTTGTCCTTAATAAGAATATGTCTGCATCTAATAGTAATAAAATGAAGTTTAAGCCAATCATAACTTCTGTTGTATCCTTTTAATGAAAAAAATAAATTACACTAAAAAGCAGAAAGGTGGGAAATGTTTGGTGTGGCCACACCAAGGGATGAGCAGCAGACAAATGGATCTTTGGCAGGTTTTCCACCCAGCCCCATCCCCAGAGAAACTGTGTAATGCTCATGCTGGGTTTTAATAATGTCAATACTGAGTCTCAATGGCAGTTGTGATGTGCAAGACAAGGAAACACGCAATGTAAAAAGTTTTCAGTTCCATAAGACTCTTGAAGAGCTGATGGGATTGCCTTCCTTTTCCTTAAGGGGTGGGAAAAAAACGAGGAGAGGTTATGGCTGATGTGGAAAATGAGCAGCAGTGTTTTACGTGTCCCATCCTCTTCACTCTGAGGTTGCAGAAAGCACCAGCTGCCAATAACAGTGTAAATAACAGGAATTTGAACCCTATGTCTGCAATTTTTTTCAATGCTTTTGTTTTAACTTGAGAGTATTTTGCTGGAAGTTTGAGCTTGCTCCTTCTTTCACTTTTTCTTTGAATCTCTGTTATCTTCACGTATTTATAACAGATACATTTACTCAGTGATCTTCACTGTGAAACAGTCCCTAGGGGAAGCTGATGGCACTGACTGCCATTTTTAGTGCTAGAAACAAGCAAAGCACAATTTTAAAAAGCACTTTGCATTGGTTAAATCCTATTTTCCTAATTTTCTCAAGAGTGAAGTTAAATCAGTCCTGAATCCTAAAGATCTGACATTAAGATATTATCATCCATTGAGTTCCAGGGATACTTCAAACTTATCTGTGTAATTCCTGTAAGAAACACGCTGGAGAACAAAAGTGATGTTTCTGGCTTAGAGATGTTTTCAGTAACTTCCACGACACAGGGGGCTGGTTTTACAGTGAAAGTCACTCGTGGTTTCCTTGCTTCCATCAGGGATGTGGATAAAATCCTGTGGTCTTCGTGTGCCCAGAGCCGCCCCCATCCTCGTGGGCATGGTGCAGGGTGTGAGCAGGGTCCTGTGGGTGATGCTGGTGGCCTTGGACAGGTTTGGCACAGGGCACTGCATCTTCAGCTCCTGCAGACCCAACAGCACTGCTGCTCTCTGGAGTTTGTGTCCTCATGGGACACTTTCCCAGACACTTTTCCAGTGCTGTTTTCTGGCCCCTCCTTCTCCATCTGCACCATTGGTATCTGCAGGATCCCCTTGCACTGCGAGTGCTGCTGTCAGAGAAGTGAGTCTCCTCCAGAGCTCCTCTCCTGCTCTCCTCTCTGCACTGCAGGAGCACCCTTTGCCAAGATGTTTGGAACCCTGCACCTGGCAGCAGCTGGCAGTGCCATGACAGGTCCTGGAGCTTTCATTTGCAGATATTTATAGAGCTGGCAGCTTCCATTTATTGTTCACCGAGGTCTTGCTTCTGAATGTTCAACAGAAGTGTCACTGGTAATCGAGTCATGGGCAGTTTAATCTCATTAGTCCCCAATTATGTCCTGAGCCCAATGAAGGGAAAGGCAGGGATCAGGTTTGCAGTTTGTCCTGCTGGAAGTGTTCTGATTCCCCAAAATCTGTGGGTGTTTCTGCCCCAGACCTCCTCATGGGGAAGACACGGACTGAGATTCGCCCAGACTCCACAGATCTGCATTCACACAAATTACAGCAGCACTGCCCAGCATTCCAAGGCAGCTTTTATGTCTTAGGTGCTGAATACTTGGAATATATTACTACAGCAATTTAGAGAAAAGCTGACTTTCCACATTTAAAATGATTGTAATGTATTTAAAAACAGACAAAAACCCCCACAGTTACTTCTCCCCACCTGCCCCACTGGCCCAGCCTGGAGTGTTGACTGGGATTCCAGGATTCATTCCTGACCAAGCTCCATTTGCTTTTGCTTTTTTCCCTTTTCTTTTCCATTGATATTCCTGGACGGGTAGGTTTTATTGATGTCAGCTTCCATGACTGTCAAGGAACAATCTCATAATTCTCAGCTGCCCCTGTTTTAAGAAAATAAATCAAGGACATAAAGGTTTTTAAGACAGTGAATTAATGGAAGTGTAGACTGATCATTTATTATATCAAGCACTACTTTTGACCTACACAGAGACAATGCTCTCTGTTCCTCTGCTCGTCTGTGGATTCCTTGGGTTTGAGTTCTCCCTTTACCACGATGTGAACATTCCTTTGTCCTAGGAACAGAGCCCAGCCCAAATGGGATGAGCTGTGGCAAATAACAGGGAGCTGTGAAGAGGAAGAGAGCAGGCAGGAAGCATTGCCAAACAATGGTGTTAGAATTCCATAAATTTCCCTTTTATAGCAGGCATGGCTTCAGCAACGTGGGTCATGGATAGCAGTGTTTCTGTGATCCTTAATGGAAAGCAGATTCTTTTCAAGTCAACAACAAAGATCATCTGGATTAGCCTCATTAAAGTCGGTGCAATTTCTGGCCAAAGGATTGTGTCTATATGTTCTTGGAGTAACACAGCATGTAAAATCTAACAGCACTTTGCAGTGATTTATTGCCTCTAGTTTTCTATGATTTTTAATCATTAAAGAGTATGTAAAAACATATTTTATACACAATCTTTTATCTTACATTTATTTTTATATTTCTCCATAGCAATTTATTGCAATAGATATATCACCATTACTATAGACATTTATAGTGCCATTAAAATTCAATGCCACCATAAATTTATGCTCCTTAAAGTTTGACATTTGTAACAGCTTCCACAAGGGCATATTTTATACTGAAAGTGAAACTTGAAGTAGAAACTTTTCTTAAATTTAAGATGTAGTCAAGGAAAGAGATGTCTTTTATCTGCTTTTAATAAATTCAATAACTTGGGTGACACTGTATAAGGCTCCACTTTTGGATTTAATTTGTTCAAGACACTTCAAGCAAGTTCCAGGTAAAACAGGATCTGCAAAACAGTATTATAAAGCTATTATTTACTGGCTGACACACAAAGCATAGATAGTATATAATGAGTTCCATGAGTATCCATGAATATCTTGATTCTTCAACTAGAAAAGTTTAAAACTGACAATTCCAAATATGGAATGTTTAAGATTGTTTGAAGATCATTACAGAACCAGGCAGGAATTTCTCTCTCTCTCATATCAGTTTCTTTATTCATAGAAAAAAAATAGACTGCTGAGTAAGTACCAGCATGGAGTTGAATGTAATGTGCAAGTGAATAGCAAGTTGATTTTCCTGTTGCAAATATTTTTTAATAGAAATTCAAAAAGGAAAATATATTTTCATGGTTCAGAGTATGTTGATAACGGTCAAAATTATCAGCAACCTTTCCCTTCCTCCCCCTGGATTCCACACAGGGGGATGTATCAGTTCTCCATGGAAGCATTTTCCTTCTGAGATCCACCAGAATCCAGCAGAGACTTCAGGTGCTCCAAGCAGAGAGGGCCTGAGCATCTGAGAACAGCAACCCCATGGAGATTGCAGCTGTTGGGCAGGAGAGTTACCAGGGACTTGTTTGCCTTCATGAGATCTAGAGGTGTTCTTATTTTCAGCCTGTTACTAATTAAATGGCAAGCATTACCAAAATTTATTTTTATATATAGAAAAAGCATAAATTCTGTTGTATGTTGTGTGTGAGAATTGTTCAAGTCGCTAATATTTGCATGTTTAAGAGCTGCACTGGTAACATCTAAGAAAAACTGAATGAGAAACAGGAATTCTGGTGTAGCATCAAGTAATCACCTTGAATTAGCAACAAATCTGCATTATGTTTACCAGGAGTAATATTTCTATAAACCCAGGGACAGATTTGATAGTCAACGAGAGGAAGGTGAGAGTGCTGCACAAGGGAAGCAAAAGGGAAAGATAGAAAAAATCAAATTGTCAGAAGCAGATTTTATCATCTTTATTTCCTACTGTGGTTTATGAGATGAGCTGCTCTGAAAACAGAGATTGCAAGGTGGTGATAAAGCATACCACAAAACAACAAATGTGCTAGAAAACCACTTTAATATTTCAATGTCAGGAATCTGGAGTTTGTCATCCTGTAGTTGGACTGTGGGGTTTTTTATACCACGCTCTCAGAAATCTGGAAGCTTCACAAGGCAACGAGACAGGAAGAGCAGTTGAGTGCTCCTGGCAAGGTCAAAAGCAAAGCTGGATTTCAGGAGAGGGGGTTTTGACACAAAGTTGGTGTGGAATGTACCTGTGTCCCAGCACAGTTCACTGGGGTGCTGCTCTGCTCAAAGCTCTCTCTAGACTCAAAATTAAGGGACCTGCAGGGCTTGCAGTCATTAGCGGTGCCACAAAGCGACTCATTAGTGCCGTGGTTCTGACTCGCTGATGCAATTACCTTCAGCCAGCTTCAATGACCCCTCAGTTCCAGCTGCAGCGAGAGATTCCGGGAGCAAACTCTGACTGAGGTTAACCAGGAGGAGGTTATGGGATCATAGAGTATAAATACCTACATCAGGAACAAAACTTTGCTAATGGAGGCTTTCCAGTCTGCCAGACAAAAATGTTTCACTTGGGCTGCTGGGAGCAGAGGAAACTGAAGGAGTTCATTTGAGGGGGGTGGAAATGTAAATTTTCCAATTGTAAATGTGATTACTCGTTTGGGTGAATCTTCCAAGAAAGCTCGTGGGAAGTCCTTTATTGATAGGAGAGTTAAAATCAGATTTGGATCACTTTAAAGCCAAGTTTGGATGCCTTCCATGGGGTAATTCGATGTGATTTCAGTCAGAACTTGCTGTACAGGAGATAAAGCTTGTGCAATAGCGTTATTCCTGTACTAATGGTAGCTTTTCCCTGTGCTCTTTCATCTCAAGTCCTGCTGTGATGTTGGGCCAGGGGCTGGGACCTTTCAGATCCTTTATCCTCGGCAGCAGGTGAGGGACTGGGATCTGCCAGTGGCCTCTCCCACTGCCTGCTGCAGGCAGGACGTGTTTGGTGTTTAGAAAAGCTTTCCCATGGCCTCCTGTTTTTATGTCACGTAGTTTCACCTCAGTTTGAACATAACTCACCACATTAAGATGAATAAACCTATTGTTTTATTTCCATATTGCATATAGGGTATTTAATCAGTATTTATGACGTGTAAGGTTAATTCCACTCATGAGGAGAGGCCTTTATAATTCATTAGTGCCATCACCTTGCTTGGGTTACAAACTGCTCATTTCACTCAAGACAGAAAAATCCATGTCCTAGGAATGTTCATCATGCCTCTTATTTGTGAATTTATTACTCTTCTTAGTGGGGAAAATTTTGAATGTAAAGGTATTTTTCAGCGGTAATCTTTGCATCCAGCCTTTGACCAGTTCTGTGACAATGTGGCTGATTTGGCAGAAAATAGCCTGGTCCTTTTGGAAACATCTCAGAGTCAGAGAAACTGGAGATCTTGTCTGAGTAAAAGTAGGAGAAGGAGGTGTTGTTTGAGGTGTGTGTTTGGGGTTGTGTTTGCTTTGCCTTTCCCCAGCTCTCTGGATCTGCAGTGGTATCAAAGCTGCCCTGCCCTTTCCTGGGCATAGATGCTTCTCTACCTTCTTCATGTGCAGAGATACAGGGATTTTTGGAACTGGCCATGAAATCTGACACGATAATTTAATTTACTTAGTAGTCCCCATTTTTAATTTTTTTTATTTTGTTAGCCTGTTTTTTGGAGTGTGGCGGTTTTGCATTTATTGATGTTTAATGAGGAAAAGAAGACACCTAAACTCCTAAACCCATCACATGGAGTTATTTAGAAAGGACTGAAACTCTGCAACCATCCAAAATTGGGTTTTGCTTTGTAGTGATTTTGGTCAGACTCTTCTTTCCCTGAAACAGCCCCCAGTATATCATCCTTTCAAGAGTTGTCTTCTTCCTTATATTGAACTTATGTTTTACAACACATGACAAATTCTGGGGAAACATCACATAATTTGATCATTTTCATTCTGCTTTAGAATATTTTGTGAAATTTCAAAATTTTAATAACTTCGTTTTTAAGAAAGAAGCAAAATGTTTGGGAGGTCCCAATGACCTGATCTGATGTGTTTCAGGGAGAGCTGCTTTCCTATCAATTTAATTGTTCAGGTTTGCAACTTGCTTTTTTTTTCCTAGAGCATCTTACAATTGATTTTTATTTTTTCAGGCCAGCTTACACTGCATTCCAGTCTTTCAGGGACAAAATTTTGACCTGTGTTGAGCAGCAATATGTAGAAAAATTGTTTTACCTGCCGTGCTGGGTTTTCTCATGTCCTTTGTTATGAGCCAGAAGACTTGATTCAATAATTAAGGGGATTCTGACTCGTGCTGGTTGTTTGAGTCCTGTGGGTCACACTTGGACAATGATCACTCTGTGATCACCCAGTGCAAAACCCTCAGTGATTTGAATGTGGCTCTTTGAAACATTCATTCATTACCTGGAGGTGATTTTTCACTCTGTTCCTTGTACCTGTGGGCAGAGAGGATTTGTTGCAGAAAGCTGTGCAAACAGATCTTGCTGCAGTCACCCGCTCTTCTGAAAAGTTTTATCTGAAGTTGCTTAATTGCCCTCTGCATATTTGTGTGAAACAGATACTGTTTAGAAAGAGCAGGAGCTGTTTGACCACGCTCGAGCTGATGCCTGTCTGTCAATATATTCTCTCATGTGGAAAAAAAGTGGTTTTTAAGAGGCTGGAGCTTTCCTGAGGGTGAGCCTCCTGTCTTTGCACAGGATTAAGAGTGATAAAAGCAGACTAGACAAAAGCAGATAAAATGCAACAAAACACAAAAATCAAAAAAGCTGTACCAGGGGCCATCTTGTACCATTAGTATGCTGAGAAGAGTTTTGGTTGCATAATAACTGATGATTCATCTGTGGCGAGTTCCTTACCCCAGCTGAAGGTGGATTTCTGATATATCTCCAGTTTTTATAACTTTGAGATCCCCGTCTAAACTAAACCTCAGTTAAACACTGCAATAATGGTATATTTTTTTCCAGCCTGCCAGTTCTATTAAATTTTATTAGTGTAGGAAGTTTGGCAAAAGCCATGGTGTTTACACTGAGTTAAACGCAGAACTGCACCGAGTTAAACAGTAAACTCCAGCTGTTCTGCAGTGCCAGCTGTGGCGTTCCTCGGGGCCAGGGCTGCTCCTGTGCTGCTCCTGTGCTGGGCTTTTCAGACCCTGGTGTGCTCCAGGAGCTCCCAGCTCTGT
>VYZR01064732.1:30264-54447 GCA_013400675.1 Oxylabes madagascariensis
GGCGGCGCGGTGTGCTGGCGGATGCAGCCGCGGTGCGGCCCGCTCCGGGCGGCGCGGTGCGGGCCCCGTGCCCCGCGCCGGCAGCCCCGGGCGGACAAAGGCAGGAGGAGCCCGGCGCGGTGGGCTGGCTGTGCGCCGCCACCGCCCTGCGGTCTGAGGGCAGCCCGAACCGCCAGCAGGGCTGCGCGTCGGGCGGCTCGGGGCACTCGTGTTGTCCTAACGAGGTGGATAAATAAACGACAGCGTAAGGGCGGGTGTGAAACAGACTGGTAATAGAAGCGGAGCCGAAGGATGTGCGAGCATAACGCCATGAGTGAGGTGTACAGGCAACAAGCTCTAAACTCTTGTTCGAGAGTTTGAGTTAGGCATTGTGTTGTGGCGTGTCTAAACTCGGATTATACCAGGTTTAGTGTCATTTATCTGCTAGACTGTAGGTTTTGCTAGTGTAGTTCCTGCCCTTCTATTGCTTTTTTACTTTTTCAGTGGAGCAGCATAGTAAATCAGAAATTGCTCTATTATCCCTATATTAACCTGATTGCTAAGACATAAATTTTACCCCACCTTGAAGCTGTGACCTTTCTTCTGCTTTAGAAGCTTTTTCAGCCTAATGTGCTGCTCCTGTTAGATTCTTGCCAGTGACTGCAGGGCTCGTGTGCCCTGGGTTGCCATGGAGAGCTGTGCAACCATCTCAAAATTTGGAAGAACGTGCTGAGTCTTGCATCTCAAAAAGATCAGTTGAGAGATTCTAGTCCCTGCTTAAGTTTTGTCTGGAAACTTTATACCTCTTTTTAAAGTGATAATTCTATTAGACCTGAAAATGCTAGCAAAAAAACCTTCTCTAAAAAAGACCTTCTAAATTCGTTGCTTATGTATATTTATAGTGTGTGAAAACTAATTTGTAGGCCTGTCCAAGTGTTCCTTCTTACTAGTTTGGTTAATGGTTAGCAGTGGACTTCTTCTGGACTGTGATTATGCATCCCTCTTTGGTAGGGGGGACTTTGTACTTTCAGTAACTTGTGTATAAAGGTGGGACAAAACTTACCTGAAACCTAATATGGCTTCGCTGGACTAGAAGAAACCTATGTGAGTCTTCTCAGTTGCTTTATTTAGCATGCTGTTGTTTAAATACTCTTGTAACTCTTTCAAGCATCTTAAAACTACTTGGGGTTGTACATTGCTGTTACTCTTGCTGCAGAATTATTTCACAAATTGATGGTTAGATGGTCAGAGTAAGTTTTGAAAAGCTTTTTTCTAAAAAGAGAAACTATTTGTCCATAGTTTTAACTACTGAACATAAAGGGATTTAAAATTTTTTTGGAGTTTATAATTTTTTAGTTTCTCCTCATCTTCCACTTTTTAAATTTAATAGCCACCATAGTTGTACTTTTTGTCCTTCAGGTTTATTTTAGCCTTTGTGTGGTCAGTTTCACTTTCCACAACTTACCAGTCCTGCCCAGATCTGTAACTGTAGTCCTGGTTTTTTTAGTAGCTTTTAAGGTTAACATCTTAATGAAATTAATTTTGTTTTAGGAGTGAGTGATCATCTTGAGACTTTCTAAGGGATCAACCTGTCATTGTTATCACTGCTCCTGCAAATAGAAGCAAAGACAGGTACCAAGTACCAGAAAAACCTTAAACTTTTCTTTAGCCATTTAGTAGCAAGTCAGCTATATGTGTGATAATATCCAAAAAGAAAAAAAAGGTATTATTTTGTGGAAGACCACAATATTAGGAATGCAAAATATGGGAAAAGCAGAAGTGGAAGGACTGGCAAGAGATGGTCTAAAACACAATGTTGAACAGATAATTAACGTCAAGTTGTCTCTTGGGACTCAAATTTGGCAGTGTTTGAGGAATATGGTTCTTGTTCATATGATAAAACTTCTTTGTATTATAAACCTTTTACTAATAGGATGGAAAGCTTTCATTTAGCTGGGTTACAAGGAGTACAAACCACATGTGATTTCTAAGGAAGGCTCTCTAAATCTATTTTATTTCTTCGTTATTTCTGTTTGCTACACTATTTTTCCCCCCCCGTTAGTATACTCTTAAGAATTTTGTTCCTTGCATGCAGCACTTTGGAGCCTGGACCTTTTCTAGTGGTTGTTGGTTTGTTAGAGAATGGGATGTGCTACTGTGACCAATTCTATCCGTGTAATAATGCCTGTACATAGGGGTTAAACTGGCAATGGGGACAAAATGGGCTGCGTTAGTCCAGTAGTCATCACACTGATGGAAGAAACTGCATTGAGGAGATTGTGAATAGATTTGCATCTCCATCCAAATGTTGGAATGAATATGCAAAACAATTTGCAACTTGGCACCTCAACAGGTACTGTTTTCCTAAAATCTCCATAGGTGATGTGCTATAAATACCCTGCACCTGTCTATAAGAAGCAAACTATGAAAAAACAGCACGTGGTCTTCTCACTATTGTGAGTGTTCGTCCTGCACCACAGCTCTTGCAGGCTGTAGCTGTAGACTCATGAGAGAGGCTGCTGTTAGTACTTGGGAGCTGAGGGGCACAGGTGATGCACCCTGCAGGGCTGCTGGCATTAACCTGTCATGGATCATTGCAGTTGTGTAACAGAGGCTCTGTGAGAGCTGTGTCTGTTCCCTGCAAGATAAAACCTTGCTGGAGTGGTAAGGATTCGTTGTGCTCAATGTCTGCTTTGGCTCTGAGTGAGCACCACAGTGCCAACTAGGAATTTTGAAACTGCATCTGTATTGCTTCACTTAAATTGCTACTGTGTCTTACTGCCAGGGATTCTAAGGATTGTTATTTTTTAAAATTTAATTTCTAGAATCTTAAGGTAACTTTTTCCATTTCTTTGTAAGATGCTTGTACAATGTTTGTCTTCTTTCTTTTACGTACCAGGATCTCTTTTTAAGAGATTTTGTTGGCCAAGAAGGAGCTAAGCTAGGTGGAACATTTTATTGGAGAGATTTGTGATCAGCTTGCTCTATCAGCTGAAGTGCAAATAGCCAGCCTTTTGTGCTGAGCCCTTCCTATGTGGGTTCTTTCACACTGGATAACATGCTCCAGTTCCCAAACTGAAGTCCAGTGTCTCGTTGCCAGGGAGAGGCCTTGTATGTGCTCATTTGCATGATGAGATTGTCCCAAAGGAGCAGGGTTCAAATTTACCTGCAGGACTTGGTAACAAAACTGTTACTGATTTATTGGGAATAATTGTGAATAAAAGGATCACAAGTTACTGCTTTGTTGTGAACTGTCGTTGCAGTCTGTTGTGGCGTTTGTGCACTTCAAGTGTTTGAATGCAAATCTCATCCCCAGTTGTGGGAGATGTCGGAAAGAAGGCAGCACAATATTTGTTTTCAATCTGTGAATAACAATTTGTAAATCAACTTGGATCTGGTTCTGATAAAAAGAAAGAAAAGAAAAAAGAATAAGGGATCCTAATACCTTGATGTATCAAATATGTGGAAAAAGTCTGACCTATTTTGACTGTGATATTATTCTGCAGTCTTCTTGTATCTGAAATCTTAATTTTGCTGCATATAGAATTAGTTTTCAGTTGCCCGATTAGTTTTATGATGGGGATATTAGTTATATTTTGCTGGCACTTCATGTTCTCCTTTCTTATTTTATCATAGTGTGGGATTCTCCTAATTCAGGATTTAAATAGCTGGCTTACATTAACTATCTGCAGGAATGTCTGTGTAATAAAAATACTCGTGGTTACTTGTGTTAGCTACACTGGGTTCTTTAACCTGCACACTGGACAGTAATTGTGTATATTAGGTAGCAATCGGTTTTCCAGTTGTATACTGGTTCTCTTAGAAAAAGAAGGGGAAAAGGAATAAGTAGGATAATGATAGGAATAAGCAGGATGTACAGAGTTTAAGAGCCGTGGCATATTGCAGACCTTTAGCATTACTTAAAGCCCCAAACACTCCATTCAGCTAGGTACTCTACAAACAGAGGAAAAATCCTCCTCCTAATCTACAGAGTAGGTGTAAAGTACATGCAGGAAATGCCAGAGGGCAGGTGGAAATGCTCCCGGGCTTGTGTTTGCCTTTGACAGAGTGCTGGGTGAGCCGGGGCATCTGTCAGCTATGCCAGAGGTGAGAGCGCAGGGCTAACCAAGGGGAGTTAACCTGTGAAATGGAGGAGATGAACCTTCTCTTACCTGTGTTTAGAACCTACCATGAGCAGGGTCCATTCGGTTTAGGCAACCAGTGGGATAAAGGAAACCTCAAACAAAAATTTGTACAAATAGAGCGATAAAGTGAATATCTCTACTGTAACTATGTCTGTTATAGTGCAGGGCCACATTAGCAATTAGGTAATGGATGTTGGACTCTGCTCTGCAGCTGTGTTCCTCTCGTTGTCAAATCCATGATTCCATTTCCAGCTGTGAATGTGTTGAGGACCTCACTTCATTGTGAACAAAATTTGTCTCAGAAATGTTTGGTGCCTGTCATTGTTGTGGGGGGTTTGTTTGTCTTTTTTAAAATTAATTTTAAATCATGAGTTGAATATCTCATTGCATTTTTAAAGGTTTTTTAAAAAATATAAGTAGAGCTTCATAAACTAGTATGATTTATATCCTGTAAAATAGTTTTGGGGTTTTATGCAATATTTTCCTTACCTTGTTTCATGTAGTTGTTAATAATTTCAATAAAACTATTTTCCCTTCCTACTTGGGACTCATTGGGACTGTTCTGGGGATTCTTGTGCTCCTTTGTCACTAGGGGATTTCTCTTCCTGTAGTCATATTGATGACTAAATTGGAGTAGATTGGTGAGTAAATTAAAATAATTGGACAGAAACCCTTTTCTTGGTCTGGCTTTATGGACAGTGCTAGAAAGAAATTTGGAGAGGAATGAAGAAAAGAATCAGATTACTCAGGAGTTTGTGACAGACAATGATAGTATTTGTGAAACTACTCATTTAGCATTTATTTTAATTTTTTGAGGAGAGTTGTTGTGAGTAGCCTAACTTCTGTTATTGGTATTTTTCTGGTCTTTTATAACCTCTTGTGCTTCTGTTGACCATCTGGAACGACTGCTGGTTGCTGGACATTAAGTGGCTAAAAAGGGAGATGGAATAATTTCAGAGATAAGAGTCAAGTTTCCCTCCCTCCCACTAGTAATTCTTGTCTTTTGATTCGGAAACAAAAGGCAGTTAGCTCTGCATCTGTCCGTTCTGGTTGCAAAATGCCTGTCTACCTGTAGGCTCTCAGTTACAATTTTGTGATTCTCTTTCTAGCAAGGAGATGATGGTTTCCTACATAAAAGATAGCTTTGTGCACGTTGTTTGGGTAAAGGAGAGGAACCCTCATATTCCACTTTCTATTAGAACGTTATAAGTGACATTCCATGTTTGTGGAGCAGTGGGGTTGATAGGATTACCAGTGAACATCACCTCTGGGCCAAAGCCAGTGCTGTGCCCACCCCTTCCAGCCATTTCGGGGCTGGCCGCAAGATTCAGTAATGCGCTCTGGATTTGTGTGGGCCCATATTTATAAGTCAGCCTGATAAATATAGGGGCGGTGGAGGAGGAAGTATCTGCACCAAGAACATGAGATAGTGGTTTAATTTATTTGCAGCTTGTCTGATGAGCCTGATGGCATGGGATGTTTAGGTGGGGTCTTGCAGGCTCTGTGGTGATACCGGCTCTGCAGCAGGAGCTCTGTCACTGACACCTGTTTATGGACTTCAGCTTTCCTCCTCTGTCCATTAATGTGTGATGTGAGCTGCAAAGTGGCTTGCATGCTGCTAAGCCAGTCCTATAAAAGAGTCCCTGTGGTTTATCCTGGGGTTTTCTGCTCAACAGAGAAATCCATCAGGAGACAAAGGCAGTATTTCAGACCAGGCATTGCTCCACATCATCATGATCCTGGATAAAACCTCAGATTCACCTCATCAGTGAAGGTGGTTTCTATGTGCACTCAGCTAATCAGCTGTTGAACAGCTGTCCAAAGTGGTGCAGAGAGGAGTTTAAAATTGAGCTGCCAAGAATAACCACAGTGGTCTTAGTACATACAGTTGTTTCTTGTATTTGCGTGATCCACTCTCATGACTAGTCACTTGTACTGTGCTCAAGGTTTGGAAAAATTAGTTTTTCCCCAGCATGGCACACATTTACTTAAAGGCTTATTCACAGGGGAATATGTATTACTGCAGAAATGCTAATAATGATGCTGTTTACTATGTAAATACAATATTCCACTCGATGTGAAATTTTAAGGGGTTTTTGGTAGTTTATTTTAGGCTTATTCATTAATTCAGGTAAATTTTTAAAATACCCTTGAACAGCATTGAAGACTAAAATGGAGAATGCCTTACTTCGGAGTGCTCCTTGTGCTATTTGTATTTATATGCTCTTTTATATTTTGAAGGTCTGAAGCCAAGCTGATCTCTGTATTTTAGTAATTGGACTGTTGTATATTTTTATTGTTGTGTAGTCTGGTTCTTCATTCACAGGATATGCAAAGCTCTGGTTTGTTTTTAGATGATCCACTTCAAGCTTCTTTCCGTTTTATTTTTCTTTTTTTTTTTTTTGCTCCTACCCATTCTATAGCATCTTTCTGAAAGAAAATTCAAACTTAGTTCGCCATTGGGAAATGTGTCTTGATCCTGAAACAAGAAGTCTCTGTCACTAGTTTTCCTCAGGAAATGCAATTTGTGCAGTAGGTCTGCCTCTATCTGTACTCTCCTCTAGTAGCTTTTGAATCTCTGTCGGTGATGACTTCATTTGGCAGATGCTCCTTTCCCACAGATTTGTGAGGAATGGCAGATGGGGAGAGAAGGCCTGACTTAATCATCTCCTTTCGGGAAAGGCGGAAGGAACAGAACTGTTTGATATTCCACCAGCCCCCAAGTGACCGGTCAGGGCCTGTCAGCTGTTCGGCCGTGTGACTGCATCAGCAAAGCAATACTTCTGATCATCTGACAAATTCCAAAAAAGAAGGTGTGGGTTGAGGAAAGGAGCAAATGAAGCTGCTTAAAATGTACCATTTTGAGGCGATGAAGGAAAATAAAACCATCTTCTCCGACTGTATTGTGATTATTAGTTCTGTGTACTGAAAATAAAGCACAGCATTGGCTTTCTGTTGCTTGCTGATGAAATTTCAGTGCAGAAATATGGTTTTCTGTCAAAAGTTTAAATGAAAAAATCTATTGTAGACATTCAATATAACTAAGACTTGCAAACGGACTAAACTCATTGTCTACCATTGAGATAAAATTAGTATGTAATCGAATCATTGCTGAAATGGAAAATGCCCTAATAGGTGCAACGCCTGTCTGGAAGCTGGGATAACTAGAACTGCTAGCTTGCATACAGGCTTTGGGGAAAGAAATAGCAACTATTGTTGTATCACTGTCAGGAATTTGAAACATACTGATTAGAATTAAAGATGGGGGGCCTTGGTTTCCTCTGTAATTTTTCTTGAGAGAGAGCGAGTCTTATTCCTGTTTTTGTATTTGTATCAGTGATTCAGTGCAGGGATGTTAATGGAAGGTTGAGATGTACTTTCATCATGCAAACCCCATCTATATTTAGATAGCTTCTCCATAAATCTGTGATTTAACAGAAAAAAGAATGAAAAGTGACTTTCTGACAGCAATAAGTACTTTTTTTTAGAAAGAACATTGAATTGAGGCAAGTTTACCTTTTTATTGATGGTTTGATTGAAAATCCTGTAGCTGTTTATAGCCAGGGTGGGTAATCCCTAACTATGGCTCACCATTTTCTTCTAATAAAGAATTGATCCAGTGCATGTTTTGTCTGTTGTGGGCTATGAAGTGGCTGTCACATTTGATTGCCCAACCTCTCTGCCTTGCTTCATTTGAGTTGGGGGTGGTGAGGCTGATGTTCATTTCTGTTTCAGTATCAAACAACTGTGTAATTAGTAACACCAGTTTAATTGTCGTCTTCTGAAGGAGACCCAGTCTTTTCTCTGTGAGGTTTTTGCTGCTACTTCGAAATTACAGAAACTCCTAGGACTTCCTGTATTTAGTAAAATTCTGCATTTTAAGGTTGTGTATACAACTTCAGTTTTCTATTTATGCTTTCCTGAAAGGCAGCTCTTTAGCATGGATAGGGATTTTATGTTGCTCTGAGGTGGGGAGAGAATAAATTCAAAGCAGCTTGATGGCATTAATACAGATTGTTTTTCATAGTAAGCCCCAAGTGATTTTTTCAAGCTACATAAAATTTTAATTAAAAATGCAAGTTTAGGAGAAAGCCTGTTTCACTGTTAGTTATGCTGACAGCGTAGAACTTCTCCTGAGGTCTGTTAATTCCTCAGGCTTTTCTGCTGGAGCCCTGTGTCCCCTGAGCCAGTTGCATGCTGATACCAGCTCGGGCAGGCTTGCTTACAGAGATGCTCTGGGTAGTGATGATGCAGCAGTGGGAAGAGCGAGGTTAGTTTGTTGTGCTCCAGCCCTCCCGAGGCCACTTTACCCCTGAGAGGTGCTGTCCGTGCAAGCGTTCCACGTCCACCCCTGCGTTTTGCATTCCCCACTGTAATTAGCGTGATTTCGGTTTGGTTACTGATGACACGCTGGCATGGCTGAGGGCGTCACTGCCATCCTAATGACTGCCACGGGAAGAAGCCAGGTATGAGCGGCAGACCCAGTCATTTTGGCTGGGTCTGTGATGATGATGTGTTGGCCAATGCGGGTGTGTCCGTATCACCCTCCTGAGACGAGGAATGTGCTGTATGGCCAGTAAGGAGGGAAGAAAACAGGTGTAATGGTTCCAGCTCTTGGGAGATTGTGGCATCAGTCGGACGATGAGGACAGACATAGCTCAGATACAGTGAACCTATAAACACCTGATGTAAAATGTACTGCTAAAAATAACTGGTATTTAAATAAACACAAATGTTCTGATGTACTTTTAAGTATAACTGGGGGGTTTTTTCAATTAAAGCTGGCTTTTTACTTTTAAAAAAAGCTTTTAAAATTATCCAGTAATTATCATTGCAGTATAAATATACAAACAAATTACCACAGTCATCATTTTGTGATGTGGGGAGGTTGCCAGATTACACACTTTTTGCTTTGTGGTGTGTCCCTCTGTGGAAGAGAGCTTCCAAATCCCTTGGATTTGCTGAGCAGCAGGAGTGCTGGAGGGTTGCTGTAGACTGGGTGGCTTAGGGCCATTGGCCTGTTTGAGTTACCAGAGCTGAGGCTGGACAGACTTCCTGAGAGTGAATACCTGTAACACAGCCTGCCCCGTGAGTGGGTTGCAGTGTTATTGTAACCTGTGGGTGTCACGCTTCATAATTGCAAAAATACACCCACACCCACTTGTTGATGCCAAATAATTCTAGTGATGAGCATGGAAGGGCAAAATATTTGTTTAATTGGAACAATGTGGATAGTCTAAGGGCTGCTGTCAAGGTAGAGTAGGATGGGAAGCATGAATCTTCACAGCTGGGACTTGATAAAACTAATGAGAGGAAAAGGCATGGGTTATATTGACAATTAAATATACAGGTTTGCATATTCTTCTGATGACAGCTCTGCATCTGAGCTCTCTTCCTGTCTTTTTGACACCTCTGAGGTCTCTTGATGAAATATGCATTTGTGAATTACACAACTCTGTTTACTTGCAAAGAAAGGTAATATTAGTGCTGAGGCATAAATATGTCACTGTCTCTACTAAAAATACGTTTAAAAGCGGGTAAACGTTTGATTACAGGGTTTCTTTTCTGTTAATTTTTCCCAGCCAGCCTGAACATGTCCATTATTTACATGCTGGCTTCTGCAGTCCCTTTGAAGCAGAGTTTGGAGCTCACATTGCAGTGCTGCAGAATTTTTGAATAGGAAGCCAGTGTTAACACCCCTTGCCCTGCAAACTCCCATACTCCCCGCTTTTCTTTTCAGAGCAGGGAGGAGAAAAGCAAATACAGGGCTTAAATCTGCTGTGCTTACAGTATTCCAGGTGGGACAATCTCCAGAATGGATGATCTCCAGGTGGGATTGTGCCCACCAGTTCTGACTGCTGTGGGCCTTCAGCTGATGATCAGGGTCTCGGCGGCAGTGTTTACGTGTAAAGCACTTTGTGTCTGTTCCATATTATGCCTTTCATTCTGTAGTTTTCATCCTTAAAGGTTTTTGCCTGGAACTTCATGAGGCCAGAAAATAGTAACGAGAGTAAATTCTTCAAAGTCTCCGAGAGAAGAGAGCGTTGGTTTTTGTTCAACCTCTGGCTTTCTCACTTGCCTACAGGAATTGCCATGTCTGTGTAGAAGGCTTTGGCTCTGCCTCTAAGTTCTTGAATGACGTTTCCTGCTTGGTAGGAGCAGTGTTATGCTTTTACATCAGCTGCGAATGCTGATGAGTTATTAAGTATGAGACTTCAAGCCAAGCATCTTGTGTTCCCTTTGCAGAACCGCAGCTGAATGGAGCTTAAAGGGCCACAGATGAAAGAAAGAACATGAACATTTCTGAAGGTGTGAGATGTGTCTGGCAGTGACCTCCTTACCTCAGTGATAAAGAAGAGTTTTTCTTCGGGTGCTTAGGATATCTTTACTCCAGCTTCTTAATATACTAACTGGAATGGTGCTCTGACAACAATTCTCCATAATAAAGCACTTACCCTACTACAGAACAGGATTTCTTTCTCTACTGATAATGTAACTCAATGGCGGAAAATAATGTTTTGATAAGCATGCCTGAGGATCGTTCCTTTCATGTGCGATACAGGTAAGACTCTGGTCGTTTTGCTGTAAATGAATAAGTGCTGTTAATAGTAGAAAGCCAAACAAGTTGCAACAAATAGTGTGATACTTCTCCTAATAGTGTTATTGAAATTTAAAATTAAACCCATTTTCTTGATTTTTGAATGATGAAGATTCACTTTTGCTATGTAGCAGATTATATTAGTATGATTACATGATTGTATGGTATTGGAACTTGTACGGTAGCAGAATAGTACATATTGTCTGTATTTCTTTGTATTTGGGATAGAATGATATGAAGTATGGTGCCTGCAGGGTAATAGCTGCTCTTTTAGCTGTTGGGCTGCCTATGCAAATTGCTGAGTTTTGTCTGCTGAAGTTCTCTGTACTTGGCCCATTATTGTTTTGATGAACAATGAGGTATTTTCCTTGCTTTAAATAAAGAGGTTTGATTGATAGATGGGAGCTGCCTTGGTGCCTTGCACTCCAAAGTACTGTTCTTGAAGTGAAGAGGATACGGGATTTCCCTTCTGAGAGCTTCAATCATTTTTCTTCTGAATCCGCTTTACAGACGTGGGACAACATGTTAGCATTTCAGACTCGCTCTAATGGAGCTGAACTACAGGACCATTGTGTAGTGCATGGTGTTTGGAAGGGTAAATCTTGCAGTTCATTCAATAGGAAGAGACACTGGAAGACTGAAATGATTGTTTAAAAAGAAATAAAAAATCTGATTCTTGTGTGCTTCCCCCACCCCTACCCTGGTCATCCTTTCTTTGGAGGCCTTTTCCTCGCTAGCTAACAGAATAAGGCAGCACCTGTATTTGTAAGACAGCACATGCTATGGCTCAAAATTAATTCTTTCAACCTTCTGACAATGTTAGATTGCTGTTGGGGTGGTCTTCTCTTCAATTCCATAGAAGAGAAGTCCCTCATTTCATTTCATACAAGTCCAGTGTCCTGGTTAGCAGTGCAGCCAGCTGGAGAAGCTTTTTCATGGTCAGTAAGGAGAAAAATTAGCAAATAAGCTGTAATTTACTGTTTTCTCCCTTTATTTTGCTAAAATCTTTATCCTGTGGCTTTGACCCTGAGTGTGTAAGTATGGTAACTCTGTGCTGTTTCCTGAAGGAACCCACTTCTCAGCATTCCTTTATCACGTTTTCCCACGCTGCTGCTGAAGCTCTTGGTCCTCCCAGACAATTGCAGAACATCCTTGCTTGCTCTTTAATAAAAGCAGGAGCTGTTCAGGATACTATTATTTAAGTAAATGGATGAAAAATGTGTCATGGCCAATTGACTGGTTTAAACTGACAAGCTAAAAAAATCTAAAAAATTTGGCATGCACAGACAGGGCACAATGTCTTACTGCTTTATGCTGTATTTCAGTACTGGTTTGAATGAGACCAGTTAAAGTATCAACGGTAACAATATTCATAACCTTATTAAACTTTTCTGCAAGTACCACAATCTGATTCACGTTTAAAAAACATGATGGCAAAATACTTTTAATTTAAAAACATATTAAACTTTCCTAAGGCTTTGAGAAACTGAGGATTAATTCAGTATATTGACCTGGAATTTTATGATAATTTTGATAGCTATATTTTGGAAATATTTTATTTTTTTGGAGTTTAAAATTTAGTGCAGGAAATAAAAGGTCATAAATTACTGGGGAGGGAGTTATCAGTTTTTAAATAAAATTCCTTGCAGGTATTATCCTAGGCTTGTTTGGCTGTGACTGCTCTTTCCTTCCCTCTGGCATTCCATTAGAACTGATTTTAAAGAAGTTGGGGCCCACTCCCAAGGAAAGGCTTTACTGTGGGTCTGTTTCTGACTGTGCAAGTGTTTCTTTCTCCTCACAGTAGTGATCAGTATCACTTTAGCAGTTACAAAAATGCTTATGCTGGTAGAAGGAGGTGGGTTTTTTTTGGTTGTTGTGTTATTTTTTTTTTTTTTGGCTATTGTTGTTTAGTGACTGAAAATAAAATGCTAATGTCACTTGATTTGTATGAATAAATGATCTGTAGGGTGAATATTTGTAGAACTTGCTTCTTTTGGCCTGCTAAACTTATACACCAAAAACTTGTAACTGCTTTTATCTTGACTGGAGCACAAGAACACAGCATTCAGGAGTGTGGTTTCTTTGTGTGTGGAGTTGTTTGTTTCTAACCCCACCATCAAGTGTGGTTTGACAGCAGCACGCTGCAGTGGAGCTGTGGAGGAGCTGTTTGCAGTGCTTGCTTCTGCTCACGTGGAGAAGCCAAGAGCAAGGGCAGGAGTCAGGAATGGAATGTCAGCTTTATTACAGGATACTGTGGCATTAGTGATGCTGTGCATCTGAGCTAAAGAGATGTCATGGGGGTTGTTTTGTCTCCAGGTGTGTTATTTGTACCAACATGTTTCATGGCAAATTGATGACAGCCGTGTTCCCCCTCAAAAGCAAAAAGTCCTCTTAGTGGGAATTGAACTGAGTAAAACTAAATTGTGTTTAGAGATTGTAGTAATCAGTGAGTCCTACTGCCTTCTTCCACTGCCTCAATTCTTACCACTTTTCTTGTCCTTTTTGTAAAATGAGAACAGCTGAAGGGAGGGAGACAAAAACAAAGAGGCAATATACTTAGGGTTTATATTCTTAGAAAAAACAAAGGTTTAAAATAGAATAGTGAAAAAGGTCAGAGAAGAACAGGGTGGGGGGGGACTGTGGAAGAAAAGAAAAGAACTGGGGAGCCAGGCAGGAGGAAAAGCTTTGAGGGTCAGATAAGGATGAGGTAGTTTTACAAATGAGAAATTATTCAGGAGATGCCAGGCAGCTATAGACAGCGTAACAAAATGAAGCCCTGTGTGAGCATTTCCAAGTAATATCTGAGAGAACGTTATCCTGTTCAGCAGGAACAGAATTGCATTAGAAGTGCACAGATGAATGGGGCTTGTTCTCTTCTCCTCTCTGCAGATTCAATGTATCTCTTGTTTGGCCACTGGGTGTTGAGTAAATAATTCAATTCAGCCCAGGGAACGGAGAAGTAATGTCATATTCTCCTTGTAACTATTTAATGACTTCCTAAAACATTGATAACCTGGTCCTGTCTAGTCTGCCAAAGTGCTATTTAACCATTAGTAGTGACAGGTGGAGAACAGGGATGTAAATCCTAACCCCCTCTCCAAAAAAGTGTTAATGTGCATAAGAGTCCTTTAAGTAGCAGAGGAGAGGAAAAAACAAATACAAACCAAACCTTGTCTGAATCCAGTTTTGCTACTCGATGGAAAAGCCTAGGAAACTTTAAAAATAACTGAGTGATTTCATAGCTCTTATATAACCTCAATAAAATATTAATATTGAGTGCAGGCAACTGTGAAAATAAATGTTTGATTTTCTCTGTTCTATTTTGGTATAGCTTATTTAGATTTTGAAATGGTAGGTCAGAAAGAACGGCTCTAGATGGAATTAAAGCTTTAATTTGCTGTACAGATTCTAGCAACCTGTTAACACATCCTCTCTAGAGTTGTGTAATTTTTGCATTTTTTTTTATTTAAACAATTATTAATTCCTATATTCATTTACTTCCTGTAATTCTGGTTGAATTTAAACACTCTGTAGGAACAGCTGATTTTCATCAGTCTGAGTATCAGCTGTTTGCTTCTTAGTTGTGTTCTGTATGAAAGATCCCACATCTTCCATTTTTAAAAGTTATACTAAATCTAGGGTTGCAAAGTCAAATGATTGTATTTCAAATTCCCTGATGAAATGGCAATGCTGCCTCGGCATTTGGCATTTTTTGGTGTAGTGTCAAATTAGATGAATGCAGTCTCTCATGGGCGCTACCATACTGCAGCACTCTCTGCTGTTGCCCTTGTACCTTTTTTAACTGCCTTTTCTTCACTGATTACGTGGTTGATGCATCACAGTTAAAAATATATTTTTTTAATGGAATATATTCACTTACGGAAGCAGAGTCCAGTGTTGCATTTTCACTGTTATGTCTCACACACATTTTTCTGAAAGTTCTGCTCTTTTTAGCCATTCAAGCTAAAAGTCCAAAGAGTGTGGCTGTGTAAGGGTCCAAATCTCTGCACTGAGAAGCTCCATATTTTCTAGCTATCACTCTAATTGGACATGTCAGTTAACATGAGGTGCCCGGAGAGAACCTCTTTGGATAGGATTAAGCTTACCCAATGAAGTGTTTTAAGTCTTAAACCTTCAGTTGCTGATGGTGTAATCATTTCTGCCTTGCACCTAATTGTACTTAATCATTTCTGCCTTCTTCTGTCTTACATTCAACACATGCACAATGTCATGAGAGCCAGGTGGTGTTTGTAGCTAATAGGACTGCTTTAACTTCTCTGAGAAGAGTTTCCAGCCTAAAAATACTGCATGTGTTATGGATATCCAACCTGAGAAGTTGGGCTTGGCAAGAACTTCGTGCTGGAGTTATCTTTTGCTGTCAGCATCTTTAGCAACCACCAGGCAGACAGTGCTTTTGGTTACACAAGTTAAACATGTCGGTCATCTCGCTGTGCTTAAGTTGTGGCACGTCGAAGACCAGCAGGTATGGTAGTATTTTGTGTTTTGTATTGTACTTACGGTCCCAATTCTCCTAGTCCTTTTGGAAGTCATTAGACTTTCCAAGAATATTTCCTTCCTGTTCAGATTTGAGTAGAAGTTTGTATAATCATTTTTTTTCCAGTTTAAGAAAATAAAGAAATGTAAATATTGCAGATATGTTAAAAGCTTCATCACTATGTCAAGTCAAAACAGGTGTCATCTGGTGTTTCCAGGAAAATAACTTCTGCAAAAGCCAGCATTTGATTGTCCACTTTTTGGCAATATTAGCACGTACTTTTTCAACAGTTACAGAATGTCTCTTACAGGGTTTTCATTTTGAAAAAAATCTTTAAAGAAAATAAAATGCTGACATTTTTGCAAGCTTTTAAAAATGCATGTGTCCTGAAAAAGCTGGAGAACCATATTGCTTCAAGATTTAGACCTGGAGCTGTTGTCTTTCTCATCTTCCTCTCCCCTGCCTCCCTCACATCTCAGAAGTGGAAAGTAGGAAATGTTTGGATAAAAATGTTAACACTAACTGAAAGGTTACATTTTGTACTCTTGAACTCACAGGGGCAAAAATGCACGTGAATGGTTCTTGCTGCTGTAGTTTTCTATCAGCTTCTTCGTTCATCTTTAAAATGTAATATTCTACAAATTCATTCATGACTAAAGTATTTTGTACCTGTATAATTACACAATTACTTGTTCATAATAATAAAAGTATATTCCAGTGGGTTCTGGAATAATGGGTGTATCAGTGAGGTAACTTGAATTGACATACATTTTGTCATTAATTGAATCTAGATATTTTTGTCTTACACTGAGAATTTTCATAGCAGTGCTAGTATAAGAAATGAAGTGCCAAGGAGTATTGAATTACATAGGAAGCAACCTGGGGAGAATTAGTCAGTCTTCAATACACAGAATATTCTAATTTAATTTTTTCCCCTATGAATCATTTTGCAGGTTACTATGGCATCACCCTAAAAATTTGAAGTGCTTCCATTTGTCAGAGTCCGTATTTGTCAGTAATAGCTTGATTTCTGGGAAACTTCCCTTAAATTATCTAGGTGGTGAAAACTGTTTTTGAATCCTTTGGGTGCTGCCTGTGGACAAAGCAGAGTTTGGTTTTCTCTCTGAGACTGAAAAAATAAGAAATTGTAGCTGTTTGTTCAAATGTTATTCTGCTCATCACTGTCGAAGTTGTAATTTCCATTTCAGCCTCGGTTTCTGTAATACTCTAAAGCAAAGCTCATTGGTTGTAGTGTGGTGCTGATTCCCTCTCCTAAACAAATAGAGGCCCTCTGGGTCAAGCCATGCCCTGTTCAGAGCTGAGGTGCCGGACAGAGTGTGGCATTTGGGGTGACTGTTGGCCTTTTTGTCACCTGTCAGGATGGAGGCTTCGTGCCTGGAGCTGGCTCTGGAAGGCGAGCGCCTGTGCAAGGCAGGAGATTGCCGCGCGGGAGTGTCGTTCTTTGAAGCAGCCGTTCAGGTTGGAACCGAAGATTTACGCACCCTGAGCGCTATTTACAGCCAGCTGGGCAATGCCTATTTCTACCTGCATGAATATGCCAAGGCCTTGGAATACCATCACCACGATTTAACTCTTGCAAGGTAATCGTTCTCCATGTCACCCCACTCTGGTAGATGCGAGCAGCTGACTGTTCATTGTCCTGCCAAACGCTGCTATTAATACTGGCTAATGAGTGATCGTGGTGGTGGCAGAGGGCTGGGGGGCCTGGCAGGTCACTTGGGTGCCCTCTAACCTGGCAGCTAATATGTGGTCTAGCACCATAATCCTAGAACTGACTGAGGCCTCACCAGGTTTCTGGATAATTAAGTGGCTGCTTTAAATCCACCCTTTCTTTACCCTTTCGTGTTTCTAAAACTCAGTGTTTCTATTCTCCGTATTGATTAGCTGCTTGTTTACTAGACAGAACTCCTTAGCGTTTATCTGTGTAAAACTCATAATATTGTGAAATCTAAACCCCCATCCCTTTCATATGCTATTTATGTATCTGTATAGATCTGTACAGGTTCAATAAAAGACACAGGCATATAATGCACTTGACCTCAATTTAGGCATCAATCTATTCTTCCCCTGCCTTCCCCTGCTCCTGTGCAGTGACCTTGGGGCATTTGTTTTGTTGTGTTATCCCCCAGGTATGACAGTCTGAGTGGTTCAGTGGCAGTCTCTTGCCTTACTCCCATTTAGAATCTAGAAATGGAGTAGTGCCTTGAGCTACAGAGGAGACTGTAAGTCTTAAACCTTACAGTTAAATGTCTTGTTAAGTAAAAGGAGACTTTTACCTAAAAGGAGATGGTCAAGTAAAACACAAACACAATTAAACCTCTCTTTAATGCTGGGAATTTCTTTCTAAATCATCTTTAAGAATTTTCTATTATCTTCCTAAAAAATGTGAATTAAAAAAAAAAAAGTGTTAAGCAGATGATCAATACCATGAATACCAGCAGTCAGGCAAACAGCACTGACAGAACGAGATGTCTGTAACCACAGACTGAACAAGGTTTGAGTGCATTTCAGACATCAAATGAACGGAACACATACACATTTTCATGCTTGTGGTCTCTTTTCATAAATTTATGTAATTCTCTACCATACATTGACCATCTGCTTGGTTTGAATTATACACTGTTTTCTGGATATTCATTTCTGCAATTTTAGAACAATTGGAGATCTACTGGGAGAAGCTAAAGCTAGTGGGAATCTGGGCAACACCTTAAAGGTACTTGGGAATTTTGAAGAAGCTATCGTTTGCTGTCAGAGACATCTGGATATTTCCAGAGAACTTAATGATAAGGTAAGAATTGTGCAGAAATCTGGATGTAAAGTGCTAACACGCATTCCTGAACCCTGTGGTACTGGTAAGGAGTGTGCAGCTTTCAGAGGGAAATTGTGAATATTCAATTATTTCTTCCAGGCAGTAAGAATCTATTAGTTGGAGTACAGTGGTTTTGACCTTGAAGACTATAGGTCCAGGTTAAATACGACCCTATTTCGTGGTGGTTTTGTTTCTAATTTTTAATGGTAATTGACCTCAAGAATGTATCTTGCTCTTCAAAAAGAAGTAGGATGCAAAACAATTGGATTGAGGGATATGACTGGGTAGGTGATGTTCAGAATGGGCAGTGTGTGTATTGACAAGTAAAGGAACTTTTTTCCCATCTGTGGATTGTGCAAATAGTTATTGTGGCAGAGGACTTTGAAGTGTGAAATTTTAATGCCTTCTTTTACTTCTGATTCAGGTTGGAGAAGCAAGAGCACTGTATAATCTGGGAAATGTGTATCACTCTAAAGGGAAAAATGTAGCTAATGCTGGGACTCATGATCCAGGGGAACTTCCAGATGATGTGAAAAATGCTTTACAAAAAGCTGCAAAGTATTATGAGTAAGTAGTAGCTTTAAATGCTGGGAGCTGGGAGGATATGATCATGTCGTTCATTAGGATGTGGGAGATTTGCAGTGCCATGAGCTACACTGTGGAATGCTTCTCTGCAGAACTGAGGTACCTGTCAGTTTGGTCTCCTCAACAGGACAGTGCACTGGTTTTTATCATGCCCTCACTTGTACGGTACCTGACAACCCTTAGGCACCAGCAGAACTCTTCACACCAGGCTGAGACAACAGGACCTCGTTATACCTGTGTGTGTAACTAGAGGGAAGCACACTGGCTTGACTAAGAATGCAGTGGAGTTTGGTATCTCACAGGAAATATTTCCTACTCAGATTCATGGTTATTTAAAGGCCATTAACATAGAATACCTCTGCCTTTTCCTTTACATAAGAATTTTAAAAATTGTTATTTAAATGACTGTGAGAAAAAGCCCAAACCTTTTAAAAGTCACTGTTCTCCTTCTCCCTTCCCCCCCAAACAGGGAAAACCTGTCAATAGTAACAGAGCTGGGTGACAGAGCAGCACAAGGGCGTGCCTTTGGAAATCTGGGAAACACACACTATCTTCTGGGCAACTTCAGGAGTGCAGTTTTAGCCCACGAACAGGTACAATAACAGTGTGCTAGTAATGAATTCTGTTCTAGCAGAGTATCAGGTTGCTCCTGACCTTTAGTACATGTGTTGTGTTGGATCTTGTTGCAAGCTTTTCAATGCAGGTTTTAAATCTTAATTGCACAAACTTCAAGTTTGGCAGTTCTTATGAAGCATTGACGACCTAAAGAATGAAATTTTTCATGCATTTCTGCATGCAAATGTATGTTACAAAGTATAAAGTGGAGTAACTAATGCAGTTATTTCACATTTTTAAGCGTCTCCTAATTGCAAAAGAATTTGGTGATAAATCAGCAGAAAGAAGAGCATACAGCAACCTTGGAAATGCCTACATATTCCTGGGGGAATTTGGAACTGCTGCTGAATACTACAGGTGAGTGACTGCTGATAAACACAATTTATACCTCTTGTACAGTCTACTTCTGTTGTGTCTGATGCCGTAGCTCACTGTGGAACAGCCATCTCTTCAACGTATACTTAGGAAAAATTTCCATTTGTTTAGCAAAGAAATTTTTCCTTTGTTGTTTAACTATTCTGGTTCTTTTATGGGAGGGGCAGCATTAATGCTTTTATTTTTTTAACTCTTATGCTACTTCAAAGAGGGTTCTTTGCAGTACTGTAGACAGACATCTTTCCACTGCTAGGCGTTTATTCCCATTATTCTAGAAGCAGGCATTACTGTCTCAACTCTTGTTGAGTTCTGGAATGGTGTGAGTAGCTTTCCTGCCCTGAGATGGGTGGCTGCCTCAGGTGTGCTCACCAGCTAAGAGAGCTGGTGCACAGCAACATCAATTTACATCTTTAGTCTGTATTTTCAAGCCAGACTTGTCTTGATCTCTGTACCACTAAGCAGTTGCTGCTGTACCCGGGAAAGTAAAAGCTTGGCAAAGATACAGTATAGGTGTTGTTAGCACCTGACTGGGATTTCAGAGCACACCTGTTCTTAGGGAAAAAAGCCTCAGTAGTGAGCAGATCCCTCTGAGCCCTCAAATTCTTGCTCAGCAGAGCTGGGCTGGCTTGGTGAGTACAGGCCTGTCCTGTCCATGCTGATGGGAAAATAAGTATTGTAACACTGGTATTAAATAGTGCAACCTGTCAGGGACATTCCTACAAATTATTAATGAAGCAGTAAATTAAAAGATGCTGTTTGAGGAATCAGCCTGCTCTCTAATAAAGTAGGTGGAAGTAGGTTGCAGTGGAGGGGAGTGGAAGACGTTACAAGTGAGAGATTGTAAGAGTTTACAAGATAGTAATTTATTAGCTGATAATCTGCTAGCCTGCTGCCCTAATTTGTTTAAGTTGTGTAACTGATTTTCAGTTGTGCATGTGCACTTCTGAAAGCTTTTCCTTACAGTGGTTTCTGGGGTTTCTGAGGTGCCTGACCCTCCCTTGCAGGAGGACGCTGCAGCTGGCTCGGCAGCTGAAGGACAGAGCTGTGGAAGCTCAGGCCTGCTACAGCCTGGGGAACACCTACACTCTGCTCCAGGACTATGAGAAAGCAATTGATTATCATCTCAAACACCTTGTGATTGCTCAGGAACTACATGACAAGTAAGCCCTAAGAGATGGTTTAATCTATGTGTGACACTCAGAGCAAATCCTGTTACCTTCAACTCTGCTGTCACTGTTCCCCATGTGACAGCTGCTTTCATGTGAATTCCCTCAATGCTGGGCTTTGGTTTTCATATGGAAAAGAAAATTATTCACAATGGTATTTCAGTTAGTGAGTCTGAGATGAAAGACAAATTGATGAATGACTGTTTCTACATCCTCTCCTGTCAGCACGTCTGTGTAAATTAAGAAAAGCAGATCTGTCTTTCATGAGTTCACTATAATAATTCACCCTACTTTCATAAGAACCTGTCTTCTACTTGTCCACAAGTTAATAACACAGGAAGGGATAGGGGAAGGAGAATAATACAGCAGCAAGTAATGTTTACGTTACAATCCTGATTTCTGAGGCCATTTTTATAGTGCCAGGTGTAACCATAATTTTTTGCAACATTTAAATGTACCTCTTCTTAAGTCAGTAAGAATATGGAGGACTAATAAGACATGCAAACCGAGGAAAAGCAAAGCAAGGTTATACAGTGTTCATGCTTACAAAGCTGACTAACTTGTTTGCTGTGAGCTTAAAAACTAAAAATTTTGATTAAATGTTTTCATATTTATTTATAACCAGATCACGTCTTTAAATACAGTATTTAATGTGTTGGTGTTAGAATGGTCTCTGATGATTGCCTTCATTTTTTTGGCCCAGCAAATCACTTTGTCAGTGCTGTGAAAACCTGACCTCTGGTGTTCAGCAGGTAGAGATGTAATTGCAAACGTGTGTTGTTTTCAGAATTGGGGAAGGAAGAGCGTGCTGGAGTTTAGGGAATGCTTATACTGCTCTGGGAAATCATGACCAAGCCATCCATTTCGCAGGAAGGCACCTGGAGATTTCAAGAGAGGTATGATTTTCATACTCCCACTATGTTGGCTGTTGGTTTTTGCTCTCACTCGCACAGGTTTTGTGGAGGTGTGTTCGTATGTCTGATTTTTGAGCGATGGAATGCATTTTGAATGATTCCAGAGCCAGCTGACTCCATGTTATTTCAGCCACCCTCTCACTGCTGTCAGCTCCCTAGGTCTAGTGTCACCACTCACAATGTCATCATGGACTCCAAGTTAGTAGCCTAGCAGAGATTATTTTAGGCTTTATTGTGTTACCTGTTAGCTGTTACTTCTTTTAAAAAGATGTTCTCAGTCTTCAACCAGGGAAACTTTTTCACTTTTTCTCTTAGAAGTCTAGGGGACAAGGATTGCTTTACACTTACACCTGTGAGTATTTGTTAAGGTAGTACAACTGCTTCTTTTATTTGCTTGAAGGTAGGAGACAGAAGTGGAGAACTCACTGCCAGACTTAACCTCTCAGATCTTCAAATGGTTCTTGGATTAAGCTACAGCACAAACAACTCCATGATGGCAGAAAGCCACGCGGTGGAAAACAGTTTGAACGGTATGTGCCTCTTTCTGCGGTACCTTCCCAACAGAGAACTTCGAAAAGACTCTCATTTGAGTTCTTCACTGACCATGGTTGAGTATGCGAGTTTGCTTGGTTTTCTCCCCAGCAGCTAAAACAGGCTCTTGCAGTATTGGACCCCTTCAGCCCCTCCTTTTCTGGAGGATTTATATTGTGAATCACAGGTTACTGCTTAGTTTCTTCATGTGCTCTAATTGTGTCTTGGACCTTGGACCTTAGATGAGTACAGCCACGGCTTTGCAAGTGACACCATAAATTTTAATAATAAAAAGATGAATTTGTCTCTTGAAGGTGGCAGACCAAGAGGACGCCGTTACAGCATGGAGAACATGGAACTTATGAAATTAACACCAGAAAAGGTTGGCACTTAGCTTCTTTCTGTTCTGCTGCTGAGATTGCAGTGAAACATTCCTGAGGTGTGCGGATGTGCCGTTTGCCTCCCTTTTTTAATTTAGTTGATCACAGGAGCTCCGTAACAGCGGGTCTAACAATACTAACAAATAATACTTTTGTCATGTAGGTAACAGCGTGTGACAGGTAATGGCTGTAATGGCTTGTGGGAAGCTTGCTTTATTCCCTGCACAAATGAGAAAGAATAGGCTCTGTAATGAGCATCAAAGGAATTCTTTCATCTCTTTATAGAGATGGGTTGAGATTGCAGCATGGAAGTAATTCAGAATAAAATTCCTAAGCTTTAGCTTAGCTCTTCTGAACACTTTTTCTTTGGTTACAGTCATTTTATAAGCACTTAAAATGCATGCTGTGTTTTTCACTTAAGAGATTTCAACCAACTTGCAAGCCATCAGAAGCTTTAACCTCCATCTTGAGTAAGGATGCTATTTCAGAAATGTTACAGTTGAGTCACAGGCAAAACAACTTCCCCCCAAGCTCAGAAATCTCTTGGCAATGGGAGTTCCCGATTAAAATCCTTGTGTCAGTCTGTGAGAGATTTCTTTCACATTCTGCCTTTCTACAGTGGGCTGGCAGTCCTGCATAAATGACTCCAGTGGCAGACTGAAATTGGTATTTTTCCCTCCACACTGGGATGTCTAATTGCAGTCTCTTCAAGTGAGGCAAAGCCTGTCATGTTAATCAGCAAAATCTCCAAGCATGTGTACAGTCAGTACAGCTGAAGTCAGCACTGGTGCTCAAGAGCCTCTGGGCACTGCTTCAGAAACACTCTGTATTTAGTCTAAGGCAAGGCCTCTGCAGGGAACCTAGTAAGTTTTTGGCCACTATCACCTGAGTTTTCTTACTCTTTGAATTTTATTTATCTGGGGGCTCTTTTAAAGTATGTATCCTCTTAACAGTCTGTGCCCTAAATACATGAATGTGTCCTGTAGATTTTTGGCATTAATTTACTATTGCAGTCTAGAGCTTACAAAGGGCTTTTGTCAAGGTACTTGTTGAGTAGAGTAACTTCCATAATGTCTGATATGTAGAGCGACCCCTGACCTAAGCATCAGGGTTTGATTGTACGGGATGGCATCTTCTCAGAGTCTGTGAGCTGGTGTTTAGTGAAACCTTGGAAAGGGAAATCCACTGGGTAGGCAATGTTGCTGGTAGATTTGTGACTGTGTTCGTGATTTCTGATGTTGAATCAGGAAAAAAACTGGGTTGTTTTTATTCAGTTACAGAAGCCTGTCAGTTGTGGATAATTGTTTATTTTAGAGTAAGTTTTAGGGAAAATCTGTCAGGTTAAGTTATCCATTCTGTTGTTTAGTGAAAGGAGATGGTTATTCCTGTTTTTCCTTGTTCTGGCATTTGTCTCCCTCTTTCTTTTCAGTCTTTCTTGGGAAGTTTGTGTACATCAAAACTTGAGGGAAGGCTGTTTGAGTAGCTGCATTTGTGTACGAGTTTCTTTTGCTTTAACACCTTGTATAAACACTTTGTGTAATATGGGGTGGGTTTTTAATTTTTTTTTTTT
>VYZR01064741.1:2118-20885 GCA_013400675.1 Oxylabes madagascariensis
AAACCTAGGACTCTGGCTGCTCTCGGAACACCAAAGGCCTCCTCCATACTGACATCAGGAACGTGGGGTTGTGAGTCTTGTTTCCCATGGAAAATGGCCACCGTTCACTTTCAGGGGCTTGTGGCTTAGAGTTGGCTACTGCCTCCTTAAATCATCAACGGTGCAGGATTTCTCCCAGACCAAAGCTGCCAAAACCTAGTGCTCTGGCTTTCCTTGGAGTTCCAAATGCCTCCTTCAAACTGACATCAATAACCTGGGAGGATGAGTTTTGTTTCCCATGGAAAAGGGACACTGTTCATGTCCAGGTGCCTGTCGCCGGGAGTGGGCTTCTGCGTCCCATAATTACAAACATGTCAGAGTTTCTCCCTGATGAAAGCTTACAAAACCTAGCACTCTGGCTGACCTTGGAGTGCCAAACACCTCCTCCAAACTGACATCAGGAACCTGGAGGGGTGAGTTTTGCTTCCCATGGAAAACGGTCACCATTTGGGTATAGGGGCCTGTGGCAAGGAGTGGGCTTCTGCCTCCTACATTTCTTAACAGCGCCAGATTTCTCCCAGACAAAAGCTGCAAAAACCTAGGACTCTGGTGTCCTTTTGAGTGCCAAATGCCTACTCCAAACTTACATCGCAAATCTGGGAGGGTGAGATTTGTTTCCCATTGAAAGGGATCACCATTCACACCAGGGTGCCTGTGGCCGGGTGTGGGCTGCTGCCTCCTACATTAATGAATGGCGTAGCATTTCTCCCTGACCAAAGTTGCCAAAACCTAGGACTCTGGCTGCCCTTGGCGCCAAAAGCCTCTTCCATACTGACATCAGTAATCTGAGGAGGTGAGTTTTGTTTCCCATGGAAAATGGACGCTGTTCATGTCCAGCAGCCCGTGGCCAGGAGTGGGTTTATGCCTCCTAAAATTACAAATGGCACAGGATTCCTCTCAGTCCGAATATACGACAAGCAGGAACCCTCTTTGCCCTTGGAGTGCTAAAGGCCTCCTCCAAACTGACACCAGGAATGTAGAGGGTAAGTTTTGTTTCCCGTGGAAATCAGCCATTGTTCTTTTCCAGGGGCTGCTCCTCTGGATTTTTTCTTGTTAATCTAGTTATCTGCATTATCCCCTCTCTCTCCACTCCTTATGGTGTTCACCTTTCTTTAAAATAATTTTTCCTGGTTAAAAAAACAAAACTGGTTTTTTTCTTGTTTTCAGACCACAAGATTTAGAAAAAAATAATCATAAAAACCTGCCTGTGCATAGCAATTTTACGAAGCATTGGGAAACACACAGGGAAATTCTCCTGGAAGAATATGGGAGAGCATCTCCCATATGGGAGAGCATGCAAGGGGTGAGACCTCTGTGTCAGAGCGTTGTTGAAATAAGGAGAAAAAAAATGTGGAAAAGAGGACACTTCGTCACTTTTAAAAGTACTTTTAACCCTTCTTAGTAAAAATGTAAGTGAAATAGCCATAGGCAAGCACATAGGGTGTGAATGAAAAAAATGTGCTTCACATGTACAGTTAAAATGCAAAACCTGACCAAGGTATGTGGTCCACACAAAGAGAGCTGCTTTGGGCTGGGCTGGGCTGGATTTTGTCACAGGATCAGAGCATGTTTTGGATAGAGTAAACAGTGTTGTTTTACCTATATTAAAATAAAAAAAAAAAATTTAAAAAAAAAAAAGAAGGATGTGATCAGGCTTTCCACTCATGTACTTCACAGTTCACATAGGACCTGGGTACACCAACAGCTTGAAAATGCCTTTGGTGGACCGGCATCTGCAAAGCTAGAGGAGCAAAAGTGCGTATCCTGGAAAAGACAGATAGTGCCTGTCACTGAGAACCAAGGAGGCAGGGAACCTGCTGTCCTTCCAGGCTCCAGAGGAGGAGGCTGGGAGTCCTAGCTATGGGCAGAGGGGAGACCTGCTGGCTCCTGGGGCAGCAGTTTAATCTCACCCTTGTGCTGCAGATGAGCAAATCCTTGCACGGCCTGACACAGAATTACACCTCTCCATCTGCTTGTTTGCCCCAGGGCTGCAACCTCTCAGGGCCAGTGATGGAGACAACAGCACCCGCGTTTGGCTGAAATCACAGAGATAAATACATTGAAAGAGCCCCCAGCAGAATCAAGGTAGGAGCACCTGAGAGGCTGGTGCTGAGATCCCTGACCTGGCTGGGCGTGCTGGGGTCCTGGCCGTCAGCTGCAGCCAGCGGTGACACTTCTACCCCGTCCAGACTGGGCGATGGAGCCGGTTCCCAGACAGGGGTGACAAAAAGCCTCACCAGTCCCCTGGCCTGTCCCCGCAGCGCCCCCCGCCATGTCCGCGCGTCGCCCCCAGGGGGCGCCCGCGGCGAGCCGTAGGGGCATTGCCGGCGGGGGCGCGACAGAGCGGAGCCTTGGCCCCGCCCCTAGCCCCGCCCGGCGGTGACTGTACCGCCCCGATCGCTGCAGCCTCACCTTGGCAACGACTATTAATGCCAGGAAGGGCACAGCTCCCTCCCGCAGGATCCCGGCAGCAGCCCCCGGTGAGGCTGTTCGTGATAGGCAAGAGCCTCCCGGACCTGCGGGGGTAGCGGGCACCTTGCGCTGCAGGGATCTGCACGTTTCATTGTGCCTTCCTGCTGCCTGCTACGCTCTGAGGCGTGCAGTGCCTCTGTTGGGGTCACTTCAGACCGTGGTTTGTCCCCGGGGTAAAGGACGGAAGATGAGGGAAAGGCTGTGCAGTGCTCCGGTGCCACGGGACTGCCGTGGGATTAAGTGCCCATCTCTGATAAGTGCTGCATTTTTCCTTCTGACCCTTTAAGGCCTGGAAAATATGGTGCCAGACCCACCTGAGAACAACAGAACAGTTCTGTGGTCCATGATACTGTCTTCAGTGGCAATGAAGTCTGGCAAGGAATTGTCACTGGCCACTCGGCACAATAAGGGAGTTGCCATATTCACATGGAGCAACTCTTTCTCAGCTTGTTTTTGGAAAGGGAAGCACATGCTGGTGTATCTACTTAGGAGCCTGTTGTTCACATAGAGTTTAAACCTGGATTTTAAAGCTTCAGTTTTGCAGGATCTGCCACACACAGCAGGAAGCTGAGAATCCTGCTGACAGCAAATGAGGGGGTCATTTACAGATTGGCAGCTCTTTTGCTCCCTCCAAGAGCCCTGAGTTCAACCAGTGAGATAATGCAGATTTCTCACCAGGTTACTAGATTTTTGAATCTGCTGGCAGGGACCTTCCTGGATCATGCTCTGTGAAGTGCCATCTGAGAAATGTAATCTTCAGCAAAGGCACCCCTGAGCCCCTGCCTGGCTGAATCAAAACCTCTGACCCAAGCCCAGCTGTTCATGGACCTTGGCACGTGTAGATGTGGTGGTCAGCAGTGGCCTCTTACCAAGAGACAACCTCATCATGCCCTGCCAGATGGCTAGTGGTGATTCCTTCCCATCACAGGTCTCCCAAAGAGAGGGAGCATTAACCTCTTGTGAACAGCATTGGTCTGCAGCAATGTATGCAGTCACTTTCCTAATAAGAAAAACATAATGATCAAGGAAAAAAGAAGTGTGAGGATCTTTTGATCTTTTGTTCTTATTCATTTCTCTGAAGGCCTTGGACTCCTCACACATAGCCTGCCTACTAAGAAATGTTTGATAAGACACTGGTGTTGTTTTTCCCTGAGTTAGCAAACTGATCCACTCTAACAGAAGGGATGGCAGCCAGTGGTTCACTTAAGCCCACACAGGTCACCCAGAAAGCAACTAAAAGACAGCCTTAGCCTCCAGAAGGCTAGCCCCAGGTCTGATGTTGGTGTCTGAAGCAACTGGGCAGAACAGATGTTCCTCCAGCTGGTGTTGTGCTGGGGTAGGTGGGATAATGCATCTTCTGTAGCCTCAGGTTGCTCACAGGTTGGTTGAGAACTTCACTGAAGACAACAAACCCAAAGAGGAGAGAGATCCTCTTTATCTAAACAAAGTAAGAGGTGCTGATTTCTATTTGCCAGAAATTTAGGCAGTGATATGGAGCTAGCCCTGAGTCCTGGAACAGAGTAACTGGAGCTGTAACACCCACTTATAAGCATTTCAGTTTAGGATCATGCTTTGCGAGGCATATCTTCAATTTTGTGGCTCAGAGATTTGCAAACAGTGAGTCATAACTCCCTGGGGTCAGAAATGCAGCTGCTGAGGTACCAGGCATTGAGAAGTGTTGTCCAAGATAAAAGCAAAGCAAACCTCACTGCCCACACACCCTTATCCTTCAAGGCTGAGTATCTTTGTCACAGTCTTTGAAAACATGCACACTCAAAATTATACCAGCTTCTTGTGGTTACCATTGATACAGGATTTGCTTCTCCTTTTAGAGCAGACAAGAGGGCATTGCGAAAATCTGTCACTTGAAGAGTTGAAGCAGATAGATTTGAAGCTAATATGCAAGCACCCCGTGCTTGCAGAGCAGTGCCTGGCATTTGAGGTGGGAATCCTGCTGTGGGACATGTCTGTGTCCTTTCCATGGAGGATCCCAGAGGAACTTCCTAGGCCTCTGCAGACAACCCCAGTCTCTTAGGATCCAGGATGGACCTGCAGACCCCAAAGGGTGTTCTGCATTGCAGCCAGTTTGGTTCCTACCCATGGAGAGCTGTCTTTGAGACACCTTTTGGCACTGACTCATTGTTAAGGAAGAAGCAACATGTAAGGCACCTGTCCCACAAAGTGTCCCACTCACAGAGGTCATGTGGCACCAGGCTCCTGTCCCATGACACATTCGGGGTGCAGCAACAGCATGACATGGCCACCTTTGCCACAAAACATCTGGATGCAGAGCTCACATGGCTGGTCCACCCCATCGCACAACACCCCATGCAGAGAGGAGCAGTGGCACCAATTGTGGGTCCTGCAAAGTGTTCCAGGCCCTGCCAGCCATTGGCCTGTCCTGCCTGCCCTCATGGCATAAAAGCCACTAATGGCATGAGCTGAGAGCTCTCAGGATCACCAGCTCTTCACTGTAAAGGTTTCAGTGCTTGGTAAGTAACAGCTCATAGAACCTGCTGCTTTGGTAACCTACTCCTCATACAAAACCTTGATCCCTGAAGGAAGGCCAGTTCTGCAAAGGCCTTTGCAGTTCTGTGCTGGCTATTCACCTCTCTCTGTACCTATTTTTATAACATTCCTATGGTTTAAAAAGCCTTTCAGAAATGTCTGTGTTTAGAGGGACACGGATCTGACAAAGTAACTGAATCACTCTGGCCTCAGGGAAGTTACTTCACTCTCTGGATCATCTTCTCCAATTGAGTGTGAGAACAATCATATGAAATTACCTGGCATACCTCCCAACGCAGCTGTAAAAAAATAATTACCTGGTATTTAGGACTGGCTGTAAAAGTGGGAATGTGGTGGTGGTGTTGGAGAACCGCTGTAGCTGGGGAGGCAGGGCAGCTGGGAGACCTGCAGGAGGCTCAGGTGATTGTCACTATTTGTGTGACAACCTCACGGGTTTATGGTTATAAATAGGATGTGGACACCTCTCTGGCCCTGAGCACAAAGGAAAGGCCATGGAAACACGCCTTCCCCTGTAACACTTGACTTTTCCATGGGCTTTGGTTTCCACCAGTCTAGGCCCAGATAACTACAGTAAGCACAAAGCCGTGTGGTGCCCACCTTACGACACGACCAGCAGCATGGGGTTGTTTCTCTCTGCCTACCTTGCCAGGGCCAACATAGATACTTGCATAAGGATATCCCCTATACTCAGCATGTCATCCACAGCCTCTGCAGGAGGCTGACCCAAAGGCAGAGCCAGTGGTTGGACCTTCTCATCCCAGGGAGTGAGCTGGCATCTAAGGGAAGGTGTCAGCATTGCCACCTCCCAATATCAAAGAAATGACAACTCTGCAGTGGTCTTGTGGCTGTTGCTACTGAACGTGGGGAAGCAGTCAAAAGAGTTCAAAGCCATTTCTTTTATGTGTCTCTTGTGTCTGTTGTGAGGGGACTTGGCACAATCGGGTTTTGCATCACTGCAGGTTGGCCTCTGTGGTAGACAAGACAGACACTGCACTTAGAGGGCTTCTTTAAAAACTTCAGAGGCTCCAAGCATCAGCACCTTGTTATTCAGAAGTCTTTCATACCTTTTCTCTATAGCTTTTTAAAGGCAGCTCCACACAACTGTCAGGGTCTGTCCATTTATGCAAGCAGCTAGTCAGTAGACTCAATGGCTCAACTCTTCTTCTCTCTTCCTTCTGCAGTTCTGGCTCTCTTCCTTCCTGTCCGTATCATGGCCACCTAACCCTGTCTATCCCTCATACAGCAGCTTATCTTTTCTATCCCTTGCATAACCTCCTGTCCCTTCCTCCTCACAGCACAGCCAGCAGACTCCATCTGAATCCCCTCCCAGCTAACTCACTCTTTATCACACCATAGCTGGGAGGGCAAGGCTGTTCCCACTCTTTCATAATTAACACAATGTATCAGAGGTAGGATTGCCTTTAGCATTATCTCTATCTTCCCACAGGCCCCACCCTCCCTGTGGGACTCAGGCTTTAATGGCTGCATTTAGACCCTATATCAATGCTTGGTCTTTAAGATGTTCATCTTCCAGCAGATGCATTTTCTGAGTGAGCACAGACATAATCCCTGCACTATGTTCAATGTCCTCTGCACCACAGATTGGAGATCTGCCATGAGATAAAGTGACTGCATTTGCTTCCTATAGTAGGTATCTGGTGATCAAGTCTTGTCCAGAGCTACCTTTTTGTTTTCATGTGATGCTGCTCTATGACTTGGAAACTATCAGAGGATTGCAAATGGGAAAGCATTAGTAGATTACCAGAGGAATATTTGTACTCCTGGCATGGATTAGGGGACAGGGCAGGCAAAAGACTGGGGCTGTGCTCTTGCCAGTGGAAATGCATAGGTGGTCATGCAATAGCAGATTTCTAATTTAAAAAATGCCAGCAGAAGCAGGGGAAATCTGCTTTAGACAAGATAAATCAAAGCATGACAAAGCTTGGAGTACCAAAGCAGCATTTTGTATGTTTACTGCATTTTAGTTCCCTTTTTAAATTTTTGTATGTTAATTATAATTATAATCATTATAATGAGATCATTATAATGATTATTATAATTCCTCAAATTCTAGACCAGCTTCCTCAAATTCTCATTCCAATGATCATAATGATGGTCTGGAAGGCCAAAGGTGACAAGGGAAAGCATTGCACAGCCGGCTGAGAGAGGACAGCTACACATAGGAAGCTCTGGATAGTCAGTTTTCACTGAGGCACAGCCACCATAGGCTGGTGCTACATCTTTCTGAACACAGAGGCAAAGAAGGGTCCCAGGGCTGTTCCCAGCGATGAGGAGGAGGGACTGCAGGACTCTGAAGAGCTGAAATATGCTGAACAAATATCAGGGGAATAAGGGGACTCTCCCCAAGCTTTTAATGTCACAGACAGCCAGGAATGGGGTAGCTGTGTATCCACAGAGCAGGGTGAATACATTAAGCACCGTGGGGAATCTCAGATGCTCTCAGCTCATGTCAGGGATCCGTAGGTGCCACAGCTGAGGTGATGTCCTCTCTGGGCCTCTCTGCAGGTATTTTTGTACCACGATTCACTCCGTCATCTCATGGATGAGAAGGGAAAGGGAGGGGCTTTTTTGGTCCAAGGACAAAAGCAAAGAGGTGGTGTAAGACGTGTAATGTTTTATTGTCTCTAACTGGATCAGGAAGATTAGTAAATAGAGATTAGGTGACACAAATGGAAGAAAATCAAAGCAGGAGACATTCTCACTTCCTGGTTTAGAGGAATGAGTGCATGAAATAGGTTGAGGTTTCTGCACCAGTAAATGTCTAAAGACCTGTTACTGTAACCTCAGAGTTCCACTCAGCTGTGTGAATGCCCCTCAAGGATAGTGAATGGATTTCTTCAGAGCAGTGTTAGTGATTGGAAATGATTGACATTTGGTTTCAAATGGATCCGTTTTTATGGGATTTCATTGGGGTTTGACATTTTATAGTTTCCTTCATATGCTGCTAAAACTCAGTGTGCTGGGCTGCTCACTGCAGCACATTCTGGTGTGTCCCCCAGAGCACATGTTTATTTTGACGTGGGGGGATGGGGGTGGGGGGGGCATGTCAAGAGCCACAGCTCAATAATTCAATTTGGCACCTTGTTACCACCATCCTTCTACTTTCACTCTGCCACTATGAATGTAGCTCCCATCCTGGATAGCAGGGGCCTGTGTGCTTCCACTGGTCCCCCGGAGTGCCAGGATCTGTATGTTCTTTGAGACAAGCAGGATCTTGCCTCGTCAGTTTAAGAAAATGCTGTGTTCCCACCGAAGATCGGAAAGCATCTGTTGGTCATGTCAAGCGCAAGTGGCACAGGAACTTCTGCATAACAAAGGTCTGTAATAGGTGGTGACAGGATTGCTCTGCAGTACAGGAGGAAATTTCACTCACAGTTTTTATTTGCTTTTCCTATTGTGTAAAAAAAAAAAAAAAATCTAAAAAAGGAAACTTTTAGGAAAAGAGAGCTGAGGAACACCTAGTAATCTGCCATTAGTGTCTGCCCACAACAGTCAGCATGTGGGTCTCTTGCTAAAGACAGCGGACTGGGACAAGCCAGCGCTCTGTTCCACCAACAGCTGATGTGCTGAGGGCTTTTCCTCTTTTGTCCAGTCTGCATTTTAACTGGTACCAGGTTTTTCTGCAGCTCTTTGCATCTAATGGGGCACCCTAAAAGCACAATAAACCATTGCTGAAAGTTCCCTTCACTGGAGTCTGGAGTTTCTCTGAGGAGAGACTGTGGCACCTGGGCCTGTGTAGTCTTGGAAAAGACTGAGAGGGGATCTCTAAGCCATACAAATATCTCAAAGATAGGTGCCAAGAGGATGGTGCCACACTCTTCTTGGTGGTGCCCAGTGACAGGATGGGGAGCAAAGGCCATAAATGAAAACTCAAGAAATTCCACCTCAACATGAGAAAGAATTTCTTTAGGTTGATGGTGGCAGAGCACTGGAGCAGCTGCCAAGGACAGACAAATCCCACCTGGATGTGTTCGTGTGTCACCTGCTCTGAGTGACCCTGCCTTGGCAGGGGAGTTTGGCTGGATGATCTCCAGAGGTCTTTTCCAACCTCAACAAGTCTGTGATTGTGTGATTTTCTTTTTAATATTGCTGGAAGTAGCCTCTGTCCTTTATTCTCTTTCATTAGCTTTAAAAATACTTTTTTTTCCCCACGGTTGCTTTCCCGAGTTCACAAGCTAACTAAATCCACAGTAGTCACATGACTTGGATGAATAATAATATTCAAGTAATTGCTGAGTAACAAAATGAACTTGCTGTCAACAGAGCGTAGAAAATACAAATTTCATTTATATCACCAGGATAGTTGTTACCCCACAGATTAAGGTCCAGAGACTTGAGAGGGTCTCATTTTTCTTGCCTGGACTATTGATCTTGTCCTTTTCTGTCAATTGCTGACAATTGCCTGGTTAAGCCATCTGAATGTATACTCAACTGGCATCTTTCTTTTCTGACAAGCGCTGTTGCTGCTACTACCTTACTTTAGATTACAGCTGCGAGTAAAAATTTATAAATATTAAATATATATAATCTAAAATGTAGCCTCTTTATTTCTAATAGCAATAACTAAGGTGTTTTTTTCACCTATGAATGTAACTGTAGAGGACTCCGTGCTAGTTCTTCAATACATTTTAGAAGATACCAAAGAACAGATTTGTCCCTGTGTCCCCATCCTTTATTTCTGAAAGCATGAAGGTTCTTTGGCCCTTTCCTCCTCCCCTCAGCCCAGGGCGCGGCGTTCACTGCCCTGCTGCGATGGAAGCCCGCGGGGGAGGCAGGTTCCTTCCCACCCCTCCGCTCTGTGCGGGCTCCGGGGGTACCACCAACATTTATTTTCCGACAAACACGGAAATGGGGCCCGCGATGCACCAGCATCTACCACACGGCACGGCCTCGGCCACCTAACATGGCGGGCGGGCTCCCGCGGTCAGGTGGGGTTGGCGCGCGGTGACGTCAGGGCCCCGTGAGCGGAAGTTGTCGGGGAGGCGGAAGCGAGCGCGGAAGGCGGCGGGGCCCATTAAAGCCGACGAGGCGGGCGGGGGGGCATAGCGATCGGCGTTGGGCCGCGGCGGCAGCACTAGGTGAGCCCGGTAGCACCGTGGGCCCTGCGTGCTGCTGATGGGGATGGGGGGGCGGCCTCGCCCCGGGCGGGGAGCCGTTCGCGGCCCCTCCCCGGCACCGGGGGGCCCGCGGCGGGAAGGTGGCGGAGGCGGCGCTGTCTCAGTGCTCCCGGCCGGCTTTGCACCGAGGCCCGGCTCGTTTGCCTGCTCCGAGGCGGACCCAGGCGACCGCGCTGCCGGCACCCATCTCCCTGGAGCCGGGCCCGGTGCTGCCCTGGGGACAATACAGGGGGGTCTCCCCAGGAAGGGGCTCCTCCTCGAGGGCTTTTCCCGGGATGCGCGTTTTGTCAGGCCTTTGTGGAGCTTCCTCTGCTAAGAGGCTCGCAGAGGCCCGAGCAATGCCTCCTGGGGAGGAAGCGCATTGTCTGTGGCGTGTGGAGCTGCTGTAGCTCCTCGCGAAGCCTGAAGAGGCCTTCGGGGTAGCTGGTGGCCAAAGAAGGGCCGGGGCTGTGGTGGAGGGGCGCTGGGTTGGGACGGTGAAACGTTGCTCTGGGGATCGGTGGGGATCGGTGGGGATCGTTTTTTACATGAACCGGGAGCAATTAATCTGACCAAAGAGGTGGCCGAGGAGACTGGCAGTTATTGCAAAAGTAGCTGTCGGTGTGTGTAAAGCCTGGATCAGTTTTAAGAACTATTAGAGTGGATGTTAGAAGTGCTTTTGTCTTTGAGTGCCTAATAAGGTAAATAAGTGATAGATGCATTATTAGTTTCCGTATATAGAGAGATATAATAAATATGGAAATGATAAATATGGAAATGCCTGATAGTTATACTTAAGACAATTGCACTCCCTGTAAGTAGAGGGACTATTTTAGTAGCTAAAAAGCTGTCTTAATCTGAAGTGGGGTAGGTAACGTCAGCATCAAAATGAATATGTCTCACCTAGTAACTCTAAGCCTTTTGTTCTCAAAGTTGGAAATTTCAACATTATCTCCTGGAAAACTGCAGATGTTTGCTGATAAGCACAGCTGTTATGATCTGTGTGTATGAGGTTTCTATATGTAAACTGAGAACAAATGACAGAATGAAGACCCCCCCCCCAACTGTAAGCAAGCTGTTCTCTGTTTGACACTTGCCGGCATGGAACCTTTAAAGCTTTCAGTAATTGTCACAGCTCTGGCCTGTACACTTTGTGTACCCGTGGGGTAGTTGGGTCTGGGGAAGTGGAGAATTCTCTTTTTAGGGCAATGGTACGTAAGTGTTTGGCTGGCTGTGACTTGAAGGCTATGGTGGTGGCCAGTGGCATGTGAATAGTAGCTGCAGCCTGGCAGTGGTTCCAGTAGAACCAGGCTGCTGGAGTCAGTGTACCCTGCTCTCTCAGGAGCTGAATTTGAGGTTAAAGTGGGTGGAGTAATTTGAATATTCCTTGTTAAATAATCAAGGCTTCGTTGCTGTACTTACTCAGGAAGAACAAGTATACTTGTCTTTCCCCCTCTCCCTTGTGACTCCCAACAGCTGACTGAACACATGACTTGCCCTCCATGCACTAATGAGCGGACCCACCATGCCTCCCTGGCCTTAGTCCTCAGAATTAAAGCAGCTCTAATACTGTTAACTTTCAAGCACTGCCTTTTTTTTTTTTTTTTAATTTATTTACTCTGTGCTATTATGTTAATACCCTATACCTGGTGTGGAAAAACTGCTAGATGGGGCTAATCTGACCCCTTAATAAGGATGTCTTCTGAAATCTGATATCAGTTTCTTGCTCTCCCAACCTGTAGTGTGAAATATAACTGATAAGCTGTGTTAGATGTTCTTCTTCCCTGTGGTATCATGCAGTGGGCCCTGTCCTCAAACTCAAATACCCTGATAATGGCTCAGCATGGAATCACGGAATATTCTGAGTTGGAAGGGACACAACAAGGATCATGGAAGTTCAATTCCTGGCCCTGTACAGGACATCCCCACATGTGCCTGAGAGTGTTCAAGTGCTTTTGAGCTCTGTCAGGCTTGGAGCCATGGTCACTTCCCTGGGGAACCTGTTCCAGTGCCCAGCCACCCTTTGGGTGAAGAACTTTTTCCTTATATCCAGCCTAAACCCGCTTTGGCAAAGCGTCATGCTGTTCTCGTGATCCTGTCACTGGTCGCCAGAGTGAAGAGGTGGGGAACAAGACACCCTGTGATGTACCTTCAGGGTGACAAGTTAAGAATTTAAATAACTGTGTTGCAGAGTCTGCCCTGTAGGCATCCTGCTGAAGCCAGGGAATCAAACTCTGAGGGGCACACACATGTTACAACATTGATAAATCCTTAACTGAAAGTGTAACATGTACAAACTTTGCTCTGAAGTGACCTGGGGAAGATATGACTTTGCTTAGTTTGCTAAGGAAAATGAAGGCTTGTGAGCAGGAGGGTTACCAGACTTATTTTTTTCAGCATCTTCTTAAAGCTTGTGTTTTAGGATACTTGTGTTGGAAGATTGTGAGAATTACCTGTTGGAGCAAATCTCTGGCGAAGCTTGTCCTTGAGGAAACAATGACAGTTACCATCAAACCATCTGTGCATAACTATAAATAGCTCTGTCTCTAACATGTATGGGATTTTGGTCCGACTTCTGCGTTAAAATGAGACTACTTTATGCAGAACTTAACATTTGGCTGTAAACAAAATTGCCTGTGCTTGGTTAGGGTGTGTTTTTAAATGCTGCATTGTGAGAGAGCGTTTGCAGGTACCTGGCTTGAGAATAAGCACTATGAAATGGGGCACTTGGATGTTTGCATTCTCTGAAACTGGTGGATGATAAGTACCTGTGGGCTCACAGGTACTTATTGTTGCATGTTCCTGCCTTTAGAATATAGTGATTTTGTTAGTAACTGAAGTAAATTGAACTTTTGTGAAACAAGTACAGAACCCTCACCTTGCACGTGTCCAGTGTTTCCTTATGTCGTCTGGGCTTCTCCTTGGCTGTGACCTGACCTGCTCTGAAGTCCCTGTTACTAGGAGGTGATGGACCTTAGATTCTCTTGCAGAGCTGTAGAGTAATTTAAAGGTTGTTGCCTCCATAGAAGAGAGTCCAGCTAAAACCTTACCTAAATGCTGAAGTTGGTTGGGCAGTAGCGTGTGCGGCTTGTCTAACAGCAATCTTGCATCCTTCAGATGCTTCATTCTTGCACAGCATTGTCTTGATAATTGCAGTTTAATTGCCTGATGAGTTGGAGTTCAGTTGGCTTCCCTCTGCAGCTTCCTAAAATGATCTTTTGTAGTTGCTGTGTAACAGTCTGCCTTCAGATATAGCTGTGACCATAGATTGTGAGGATAAGTGTCACTCTCTGCAGCATCAATCCAAACACAAGCTGTGCATCTCAAAACTGAATTAGGTGTGGATAATTAATTGAATTATGATAGTTAATATACCATGCTTATTTCTGCAGTGAGGGGCTTGATTGAAGGTCCCATTTCTCTTTAAATGCACCTTGAATAAAGCCTGCAAATGAGCATCCAAGGTCAGGAGCTGCACATGTGCTGCTCAGAAATAGCAGGCGATGAAGGGATACCCCTGTGTCACTTGGTTCCCCTTTGGCTCCTGGTGTGCTTGTTGCTTTTGCTCTCTATTGGTAGGGATGCAGCTCTCGAGCCTAGCATGCTCCTGCATTTTGTGCTGGCAGAGATCTGCCCTGGTGATGTCATCATTGCTGTGAGCACTGCTCCTGCGAGGCTGGTCCTCCTCTCCGAGGCTGCTCCTCCTCTCCGGTGCCAGCAACCAGCGCTCTGTCTGTGGGGGAAGCTTTGTCAACACTGCTGTTGCTACCTCATGGTCAATGACCCTGGGAAGGGAAGAAAGCTCATCAAGGCCACTGAAATGTGTTGATTTGCAGCTTATCTCAAACAGCCTTGACTTCTCTTGCCAGGCTCTTCTGTTATTGAGGCCATGGCTATCTTCATAGGGCAGTGAAGCTTCAGGATGGGGTGCACTGTCTTTGAGGTGGGATTGAAGTGTAAACTTCTGGCACTGATTTCTATTTGTATGATTTAAAACCACTTAATATAGTGAGTGATTTGCTCTTTCTTCTGCATAACCACTTAAAATGACAATTTAAGGTGAGTAGTTGTGTCTAGCAATACTTGCATGAGTTCCAAACAGGAATTGTTAAATGAAATTTAGTAGATCCTCTTAATGTCAATTTTAAAACCCAGTATTTTTCTTGAGTGTGTCCTGTGTATTGTAACGTTGGTCACTTGAGACATAAGGTGGACTAGTGAAATGGTGGACAAAAATGGAGGCCAGCAACTGGAGCTGCCTTCAGAGCCAACCTGCCGGGAGTACCTGTACCTTGGTTGTTGGGGGCTACCTGTTTCTCTAACAAGTCTGTGCCGAGCCCTTGAACGCCATCTGGAAGCAGAATCCTCTTCAAAGTAACCTGTCTGGTGCTTGTCTCCCTCACGTGGGCCAAGTCACTTGGCTCCCAGACATGGATAATGATATCTGGAGTCCAAACTGGCACAGTGGTGACATTGTCTCAAGCATGAGCAGTGAGAAGGTTTTAGCTGAGATGTGCCTAGGCCTGAACCTTTCCCCCATTTAATAAGATGCCAACTGCCCACAAAGTTCTCTTAACCTCACCATGCAAGTAAGGTTTTTATTGGACTTTTGTGGAGCTTCATCAAGAGAATAGGTAAAGTGGTAAAATACTGATGCAGGATCTATGGAAGAAGTATGAGGGTAGGAAGTATGAGTGTGAAACTGAGTATCCATGGTACAAATTCTTTGTTAGTCACTGACTCAGCTGTCATGGCAAGCTAGGTGTTGCATTCCCATCGTGGTACTGAAATACTTGTGCTTCCTGCTCTGCAAACTACAGTAGCATAGTAAGAGGTATTGAGTGTGTAGGATCAAGAGTTCTGCTCGCAAATCAAGGTGTAGTTCTGAGATTACAACCTGTCCCAAGAGAAAGGTTCCTCTCTGGAATACTCACTACTGACAACAGGACGTCCTGGAAGGAGTAATGCTTTTGCCATTAGTGTTGATCTGGTGCTTCCGTACATCTGCTAGTCTGCTAGTAGGATCTCCCATCATTACTTGTCCTTTCTCTTCTATCAAGCTTATGCTGCAGGAGACACAATATTCATTCTCTGATCTGAGTATAAGGTGTAAGTTACAGCCTCTGGCAGACTTCTTCAGGACAGTCATTTGACTTGGTCAAAGTCTCCTTTTAGTCTCTTGTTTCCTGCTCAGCCTCTATGAACTCTGGCAGCCAGGCGTGGATAAACAAGGCTTGTGTACCACTGACAAGGTCTAAGATCTGTGTTTTGCTTACCACTGCAAAAGTTATCTATTTGTGTTTCCGAAACTGAAAGCATGACAGAGATGTGTAGTCAAAACTGTAGTCAAAACTAGAAATTAACTTGAGCACTTAAAAAATACTGTCAGATATGATAAATATCTAACAACTGAACTGTTTGTCAGTGGCCTGGCTAACTTAGAATGTTTTGAATTGGACAGCCTTATCTTCTGGACACATAGATTAAAACCCAGCTGCCTCTGGCACTGTATTTGTTTTATGAAAAGCAATAAGGGAGTTGTCACTCAGGGTATGGTCTGATGTGATAGCTCTGCTGGGCTCTTGATATTCACGTCAGGGTTACTAAAACTGTTGAGTGGCTCCACTAGCTGTGTGGCTGTGTGCCAAAAGGCTGACAGTCACCACTGTATAAACTGGGCTGTATGAGCACTATAGCTGTGTTCCAGTTAGTTCAAGATTTATTTTACTGATTGGAAAGCTGTCCACCAAGGAGGCCATTGTGGTAGAGGCATCATGGAAGCTGTGCTGGTGTAGCTGCAGTGCTTTGCGTAGGCAAGGCCCTTAGTCAAGACACATGGCTTGTTGCCTAGTGTCTCCCAGCAGCCAGCTATGTGCTCAACTCTCCTCCCACATCCTGAGATTGTCTCCCCCAGGGCAGAATAGGGGAAGTTAAGCTTGCTCTGATAAAGGGGGAGGGGTGTTAAAGCAAGCATGCCTGTTCTTGTAACAGCTTCATCCTTGGTGGAAATATGCTGGGAACTACCTAAAATCCTGTAGGATTTAACAGGGGAACTGCTTCTTCCTGGAAGGTAGGGGCACAGCAATACTGATTCTTGACATTCTTGACACGATTTTAGCCTCCAAGAGGAGGGTAGCAGAAGATCTTGAGACACTTGCTATCAGTCTGTTAGGGTATGTCTGCCTAATCCTGAGAGGATATTTTGTGGTGTAAGGACCATTTAGCTGCTGGAGGAATCAGTGAACTAAAACTTCATGACTGGAAACATCCAGCTTCCAGTGAAACTTCTTTCTTGTAAAGATGTCTTCCTATAAGCTGAAGACTTATACTTCAGCAGCCCTGGCTTTCCTTCTGGGAATCCTGGTCTTATTAGTGTGTAGCATTAGCTTCAAAAGGATCTTCCTGGACTTCTCTCCTGCCACACCTGCAGTCTGCTACCCACTGTGGAGGTGATGGGAATCATCCTCAGGTTGTCAAGGAGCAAAGTGATCTACCCACGGTGGCTGCCCAGCAATAGCTGGCTGCATCCCTGGGGACACTTTCTTTACTCCCTTCCTTCCATAGCTTTGGCTCAGTGTGGTTATCACCTGGAAGATCCTACATGTGCTTCTGTGATGTTAGGCTTGGCAGCAGTCTGGGCAAAGTACTGTTCCTGTAGACAGCAAGAAATGTCCTCCAGACCTTTCCCACTGCTCCTAAGCACACTGTTGGTCTGATTGAACATGGAGCAACATCTGCTGTGGTACTGCAAGCAAATGCATTTTCATGCTTGTTTTGCTCCCACTTGCACACCATGTAGTCAGATCAACATGATGCCTCCTCATGAGAAGGTGGCTGTTGTGGTATCTAAACCAGTAGAAATCAGATATCAGTTTTTGGCATTAGGGATGGGGTCTAGTCCTACGTAGTTGGGACTTTCTAGGGTAGAGTCACAATTCATTATGGCAGCTTTACAACCAAAAAACTTGTTCAGTTCCACAGCTAGTATTCAAACTTTGTGCAGCATAGAACAACTTTACCAGGAGGTGTAACAGGCCTGTGAATCAATGAGGCAGAAATGCCAAGAGGTGTAACAGGCCTGTGAGTCAGTGATGCTTGGACTGAAGAACTTGGCTTTGAGAACTTTGGGCTTTCAGCCTGACTGATCATACGCATCAGTGCCTCTCAGGAATGCAGCATTCTCCAAATCTCAGCCCCAAGGAAGCCACAGCAGGGCTGAGACCTCAGGCAGGGCAGACTCCTTCTCGTGTGCAAGTCATGTGATGACATGGCTCCTACCAGTGGCATTACTTCTGCCTTCCCGGTGTTGTCTGAACTCTGGCATGTCTCCTTTCAGTGAGCTCCAAGTCCTTGCCCACATCAGGGATGTGTGATAGAGCCTTCAGCTGAGGATTGAGGGGATGTCTGAGGCAACCTAAAACCTTACTACCACTGATAGGAGTGTCTAATCCAGCACAGGCTCTGGAGCTTCCTTGATCACACTAAGAATCTATTATGCTCAAAACTGTTCCAAAGCTTCTGTTTCCCAGCTGGGTTTTCTGCCTGTTTCTCCAAGCTGCCTGTTTGCCCCATCATTCTCTTCCTTTATCACTGAAGTGTCTTAAGAGCATGTTACCCAAGAACAAGACACAGCAGAATATTTATGTAAGCCTGGTGTCAGCTCCATCTGGGAGCTACTTCAGACCATGTCAGTTGCCTTTTAGCAGTGTGTCACACCCGTTTGGTGCCTGTGTTGAAGCAGACAATGGAAAAAAAACTTGAAGCCATGTGTCTGAGCTGCTGCTGTTGGTTCCTAAGCTTCACTCAGTTCTAGTGCAGCTGCTCCAGCACTGGAAGCTGCAACTCCACCCTCAAAAGGAGGTGGAAACTTACTGCAGGCAGCTGTAGTCTAAAAAGCTAATTCCTATGGGATATTGAGACCATGTTTTAAGATACAATTTTGATCAGAGTCATGTCAGTGTGCTAGCAGGCATCTAAAGATTTAGGCTGTTCTTCAAGAAGGTGAACCTTTTGGCATAGGACTCTCAGATGAGGTTGGGATATAATGGGCATACACCTGACAGCTTGCAATATAATGTTTAACACAAGGTATCAAAAATTAAGTTGAAGCTGAGGCTTCCAGCTCTATGAACAGAGGTAATTTCTGTCTCACAGGACTGTCTGGGAAAGGTACCAACTGGACAGAAGCCTGCTCTTGGTGGAGGGGTAAGCAGCAGGCAGCTGAGCTGCTCCTCTCGAGGAGGGAATGAAGAGCTGTGCTTGAGCTTTTGGCTGGGTACCAGCAGGAGGGAGTAGATTGGTTAGAACAGCGACATAAACGTGTTGGGAAGAAGGAGGTGGAAATCAGTTTTGAGATGATACTGATAGAACAGCAGATAGTGTACCCTTCAGTGAAGCTGTCACAGGAATTAATATCTTGCCAGCTGCTTTTGGTGTGGGCTCTACTTGAACTGACTACTGCTCCATGGTGAATCTGTGAGGCCTGAAGACATCTCTGATTGTGTGGACTGTAGGAGCCCATTGCTGTCAAAAACAACCTATTTACAGGGAACAGTTCTTGCAATGTCAGCCCAAATAAGATGTTCCTGATTTCCTTTTTAGACACAGCAC
>VYZR01064744.1:0-26765 GCA_013400675.1 Oxylabes madagascariensis
AAAGACATTACTAACACAAGAATATGTCATTAAGATGTGAATTATAAAACCTAACCAAGACTGAGGATGTTCCCTTTAATAATTTTGGATTAGTTTAGTGAGTGGTACTTTCAAAAGCAGTTGTGTACCTCACTAAACACAAAGTCATTCCTACAGCTATGGAATGTGTTAAACTGGTATTCCCCACTCAGTAACAGAATAGGCCATTGTGAAGCCTGCGCACAGCATTTTAAAATTTATTCCTTTTAAACAGAAAAAGGGGAAATGTCTAGTGCTATCTATACCCTATGTCACTTGACACTATTGGAAGGATTTTATATATTTAAAGATACAAGGATTTTAGGGCTTTTATATATATTTAAGGATATGAATCACAGACCTGACCTAGGATTATCGAAAGTCCTGCTGCTCTCAGGGGTCTGATCCTGGCTAGCTCAACACCCTAAGGAGCTGGACTTCGATAAAGAACCAAGATAAAAGATTTCGAGGCAGCTCTTTCTCCTTTCCTGGGCTGCCCCATTATTTGATGGCGACTGTAGATGTCCAACCAGTCACAGGACAGCAGGATAAGCGAAAGAGGAAGACCGCATGGCAGACCTCTCGGTTTTGTCCCCGGGGGGACAGGGGTGGGGGATGGGGATTGACCCCAGCCAATGGGCAGGCCAGGGGGAGGGGTTGGGGCAGACCAGGGGATTCTAGGATCAGGAGAGAAGGGGATACAGGTGCAAATGTACAGTGTGTGTGCAAACCCAAGAACCCAGTGCAAATAACAACAAAGTGAACCTAATACCTAACGCACTACAACATAGGATGGATTGTTTTCCCTGCTGATTGGTTTTCCCAGGATTCTAAGGTTGAAATGTTTCTTCTTTATAGAGTTTAGTTGTAATGTTGTAACTTCCAAGTAATGAGCCTGCAGCATGCCAATTTGAAAACTTGTATTGTTGGTAATCCCATTTGATGGCTTCTGGACATGAATGCAACATCTTCACTGATACGTGGGATGCATCAGCGGCTGGGAGAGGCTAGTCTTGTTGAGTTAGGTAGAATCATGTGTCATCATGCTGTCCTGTCATCTTATCTGCAAAGGGCCCTTGCAGAGGGATGACACAGAACCCTTTGCATTTTTTAGAAGAGAAAGCGGAAACTGTGATAGCTATAGCTGGTCTATAGCTGCACAGATAATTTGGCTTGACAGACACCAACTCGACCAGCCTAGTTCTTAGAAGCTAGAGGGAAACAAGTACCCAGGTATGAAAATGATTGGCTGAATTCAAGCTCAAACTAGGGGACCCCAGCCAATCCCTATGAATCATGGATGCACACATATCATTGATCAAGTGAGCTGGGCGATACTAAGATCACAACCAATTGCATTTGTAAGCACAGGAAATTCGAAGCTATGTAAGGGGATGTTCCTCAATAAACATTGGCTGTTGCTGCATGATCTCGGTGTGTGCTTGTCGCATTTCTGTCTCTGTCATCAGCACAACAGCAGTCTGTGTCCTTTCCATTTTGCAATAACTAAAATGGATGAGGATTAAATGACAATTATGGCAGACAGGGCGTGTCTGCTGTGAAGTTAAAAAAAAAAAAAAAAGAATGAAGGTCACTAATGTATATGACCAGAACTTTTGCCAGTGGTTTATGTTCAAACATTTAGTGTCATGTTTTGAACTCACTGGAAGTGTGGCTCTAAAGAAGATCTCAGTACTCAAAAACACGTGCGATGTGCCTGCTGTTGTGTAGAAAGTCTGTTCCCATCCAGTTTCCTTAGAAATCCAAAGAAACATTTATGCCATAGAATTCCTACTGGGTTCTTGCACTTCAGGAAAAGAATAGTAATGTTTAACTGAATTTTATCCCTGATACCATTGTTTTTGGCAAATACATAAATAGTGATTCCTGAAGGCAACACCTTCTCTTACTTTTCCTAGCTTCTCTTCCTTGAGAATCAAACATTGTTGAAGAACTGATATACTCTACTGCTGTAGATATGGTTTGGTCAAATCCCAGTGGGATAAGGCAGCTTTGTAGCAAATAAAGGAAGAGTGAGACAGAAATTATTATGTACTGCTAAAAGCAATGCCTAGTGGTTTGGATAAACAAAAGTTAGAGCTGTTAATAGCCGAGAGGGCACCTGTAATTTAGGCTTTGAAAACATGATAAACCAGAGGAAAGTTATTTGGAAGCAAACAAACAAATCTGGTAACAGAATATCCGAGTATTTTAAACTGCTTATCATTCAGGTGTGCAGAATAGATGTCTAATCTCTCCCACTGCCACAGCTAAAGATTTAGAGGATTTTGCACTAACCTTTAGTGAGTCTTTAAAGACATCCAATTTAGTGAATGGCAAAGGATTTGTGGCCGGAGAAAAAGAAATCATTTCAGCCAAGTTTCCCAAATAGGGGTTATTGGTGGACAGACATCAGGACAGGACTGTTGGGACAGATGTTGCTTGTCCCCTTCACCCCAACCCCTTCATTCAAGGCCTCAGGAAGTTTAATGAAGACAAACTTGCTTGTGGGATAGAATTATGGAATGGTTGTGTTGGGAGGAACCTTAGAGCTCACCTTCTTTTACCTGCTGCCATGGGCAAGGACACCTTCCACTATCCCAGGCTGCTCAGATCTCCATCCAGCCTGGCCTTGGACACTTCCAGGGATCCAGGGGCAGCCACAGCAAAGAAAATTCCAGTTGGACACAGAAGAAAACTTGTCACCATGAGAACTGCTTGGAGCAAGACCCAGACAGCTCAGGCAAATCTCTATCCACAGAGCTTTTCAAAACTCTTCTGGACAATGCCCTGGAAACCACCATCTTGCTTTGAAGCTGCCTCTGCTTTGAGTGAGAGGTTGGACTGGATGAATTCTGGAATGTCCTTCCAGCATAAATTTTCCTCTGGTTCTAAGTGAGCAATATCAGTGACTCTATGGGCTTTGATTTCAAAAGGGGTCAGCATTTAGATGCTGCTGAGGGCTGGTTTGATCCCTCTCTCAGCAGACACACAATGAAGTTTATGGAAAATCTTCTCATTTAAATTATGAGTTGCTTCTATCCCAGTGTGGTCAATGCCATTAATTCTAATTAGTGAAATTTTACTAGGGAGTTTTAAGAGATTATGGCAAAGGAGATTTTTTTTCTAATGCCCTCTAGAAATCTCATGTTTATTTCCATCATGGTGCAGGTTATAAAAAGTGACAGGTAGTGAAAAACAAATCAGCCTTGCACTTATTTTTCAGTGCATTCAGCTTATTCAGGCTAATGAACTATTAAGGTTCATTTGTAGGATAGTTTTGTTATCATTGTCCACATTTTTGAAACCTCCACAGAAGCTTTTATCCAGGACTGCTTTTTCTCTTTCCTTTGACTTTAAAACTGTCTTTGTCTCAGTCAGTGTTGTATTGCTGGTGGTTTGGCAGCTTCAGGCATCCCTAATTTCTTTCCCATTTTTTTCAGAAATGTCAGCACTGATTTTTTATTTACTTTGAAGATATTGGGAATCTCAGTCTTCCCTTAAATTCTTCATTTTACTTCTCCTTAGATGGATTTTCTTCCTGTATGTCAGCTTGTAATACTGCTAATGTGCTGTTCAGTTTCCTCCAAGGTTCCCTTTATTATGTCATTGCTACTGTGTTTTGCTATGATAGAACTCCAGGCAAGCCCAGTAATGCATTTTTTGGGAAGTTTGTTTTCTTTTTTATACTGGCAGCCTTAAAATTTGGAATCAATAGACCAGTAGGTGCAATGCCTCATGGATGCTCACATGAGTTATTCCAAAATAAGAGAGTAATATACTTTCTTTTTTGTCTTGTCACAGCTTGCATTTCTCATTAATGTTCTACTATGATACCTGTAAATTATTACAGTTCAGTGTTCAAAGGCCAATCATTTCTTGTAGTTAATTTTGAATAATTATATATAACTTAACTTGGGGTAAAAAAAAAGAGAGTTCTATCAATAATCAGACCAAACACAATGGCCTAAAAATACCACTGGTAAATTGTGACTTTCTTCAGTCAATGTGCAGTACTTACATTGCTGTTCAGAAATTTAACCATTTCTGTTGATCTTGCACAAAATGTAATATTTGTTTTCTGTCTCCACAATCTCAAGATGATTTTTCTCTTGCTGTGTCTGTGTATTTTAGACACAGATCTGCCAAGAAAAGCAGAATAATACAGTTGCAAAGATCATTTGCTTGGTGCATTAAATAAATTTTAAAAAGTGCCAAATGATATCCAAGTTCAGGACTTGTGAGTAGAATCAAACTTAAATTACATTACTGTGATCTCTATCAAAACATATATTTAATTAGCAAAGCTAAGTAGAGCATTTCTAAATATACCTTTGGGCTTTTTATTTCCTCTGGGAAAAGAGAAAAGTGTTTGGCAAGAGTTCTCAAATGGATAACTAAGCATTATCTTATTTAGTGCCAAACGCACCCTAAGGGGCTAGGCCAAAATGACTGAAACAGATCCTGGGGGAGCCCGAGGACAAGGCAGTCCTTCTTGGCCCCTGCTTGAAGGGGGAGCTTTCCTCAGTGACTGGGAAGAAAACTAACTGATGTTGGTTTGATTGTTGAGTTTGGGTTTTTTAGTTTCTCTTCATATTATTTGAAACTTGCTGGAATCCACAGAGTCCCTGTGAATCTCAAATTGCCTGGGGCAGGGGGAGAGATAAAGAGAGGAAATGTTGTAGAAGTTTAAAACATTTATTTTAAACTTTCTTTTTTTAATCAAAAGGAAATCCTCAAATTTTTCTTTTTACATTTCATATTTGATTGCTGACGCAGTTGTCCCACAGCCCAGTCCAGCCCAGTTGCCAGCACTGTGCACAGCGGGGGACACTCTCCAGGAGCAAGTTGTCCCAGAGGGCAGCTTAGAGCCAGAGCTCTAGCATGGAAGGCAAGCATGGCGTAAGGCAGCGGTAAAGGATGAGAGGAGGGTCTTCAGGTTGTGAATCCAAGAGGGGTTGTTTATGCCTCAGAAGGGAAGATTACAACTGGGGATACTGTGGGAGGGTGACAGGAAAGGATTGCTTCCACATGCTGCGTTGTGCCAGAAAAAGAGGAACTTTATTTACATCTTTGACATTTTATAGAATTCCAAAGGTGACAGTGGATTGGAGGGTGAAGCTGCCACCCCTCCAACACCCACTGGCCAGGTCAACGGTCAGTCAACTCTCTCCTCCTCCATGAAAATATGAAAACAAACCACTTGTTGATACTTAAAGTGTGAGAAAGATCTTGATAAGTATACAAAACATTTCTCATCAGAAGGCTACGCGGGCGACAAATACACATCGCCCCACCATGGCTGTTTGGTAGCTACGGCTACCTGGTTAACATCAGGAGATGAGGAGACTATGTTCCCCACGGTTTTTAAAAGAACTTTATTTAGGATCCTGAATGCAATTAAAACCAGAAAAACAATTAAAAGAGACCACAATACAGTCTTAACAATCGAACCCATCCCCCCAGTAAGTCCCCTTGAAGATGTTGCTTAACCAATCTTCTGACTCCTGTTTGATGTCACTGATGAGGCTCTTCATTTTCTGACTGGTTGTGTGGATGTTCTCACCCTGAGATGACAAATTAGAAGAACAGAGTCCCTCAAACTCTTCGTACCCAAGGCCGTGCAGCAAAAGGAGGAAATCAATAGCTGTGTGATTTTGGAGAGTGGCTTGCCTAGTCATCTCCTCATCTGCTAGAAGATCACTGAGTGCAGTCGAAGTCAAATTTACTTGCTTAACAACCCAACATTCTAAGCCACCTAATTCTCCCAGTGCTTTGGCTGCTGAAACCCACGGCAAAAAGACTGAGATGGCAATTTGTTTTGATTTTGGCCAATGAGCAATTTCAGAGTCACAATTTTCATCCAGATTCTTGAGGCTATGTTTTTGGACCGCTGAAATATTCTTGTTCCTTTGCCAGTTTACAATCTGGATTTTGTTAGGAGTAGACAGCGACAACCAGCCTAATGTACAAGGACCTCTGAGCAGGTGAGAGGGGATGCTGGCCCAAGCTCTGTCTCTACAAATGAGGAAGGTTCCTCAATTCAGTTTTTGGGATATGAAGTTTTCAGTGGAGGCCATCTTAATATGTACTGTTTTCTTACACCAATGCAGAGCAGTGAACTGTTCATTGTAATGCATTACAAATGTGAACAATTATTTTCTAGAGCTGGGCTCTAAATTAAATTGGATGCAAAATTTAGTGAAAGAGGAGCCTAGGAGCTCAAGTTCCTGAGGCTCCTTATCCAATTGGAGAAGGGACTTGGTCCACTCACGCCACAGGGCTAGGGGGTTCGTTACTTGAGGTTTATACTCTAGGAGGAATTCAAAGGGTTGAAAGGGGATCCCCACTAAGCAAGTAGACATAGGGTTATTAACAGAGGCCACTGAAAGGCACATATGATCTTGACTGAATGCCCTGGCCAGGGTGATCCAGACATTGCTCTGGGGTTGCATGACAATTCAAGCGTTACAGACCAAATGGAGGAGAAACAGGAGCCACATCAGGAGCCACATCATCTGGTGGAGGTTTGGGTTGAGATTCTCTATATAGAAATAAACTGATGTTACTTTGGCAACCCATAACATGAATCAAACACGTGGGATAGGGAGGTTAGCTTGGGGTCTTTTGCTCATCCTCCTCTCCGCGCTTGCGTCTTCTCCATACCTCATTAGCCGCTTGGTCCATTGGTTTGGTCTGTTGTTGCAATGGCTTGGGCAGATAAGGTTTAACCCATTTCTGGGGCACCCACCTCAAGCCTGAGGGCGTGGATATACACGTGTACCCCCGCCCCCAGGTAATTAGCTCATACAGTCCTTCTGTCTGCCATGTCTCTGGATTTTTCACAAGGACCGGTGGGTGTTCTCTCAATTTGTATCTCTTGTTTTGGTGAAAATGCATCAAGACTGGTAGATTCCAATCTTCAAATGTACAATTCAAAAAAGTTTATAGTGAACAATGCTCTGCTCAAACATATTAATGGGGTCTTGACTTGAGACTCTTCCCTCTGCTGTTCTAGGACCCTTTTTAGCATCTGGTGGGTCCTGTCTGCCATGGCTTGGCCTGTTGGGGCGTAGGGGATACCCTTTTGATATTCTACATCCCATTGCTGGAGGAACTCCCTGAAGGGCTTGGAGGCATAGGTGGGCCCGTTGTCAGTTTTAACCACCTTGGGGATACCTAGCACTGAGAAGGCCTGTATGAGATGCTTCTGTGCATCAGTTGACTCCTCTCCTGTGTGAGCAGAAGCCCAGGAGAAAGTGTCTACCAAAACATGAACATATTTAAGGCTGCCAAATGATGGAACATGGGTGACATCTGTCTGCCACACCTCACAACTGCTTAGACTTTTAGACCAGAGCCTAACGATAGGGTCACGTGTTGTTGGCAGTTAGGACGTATTGCCACAATTGCCTTGGCTTGGTCCTGTCTCAGATGGAATTGACGGACCAGTCCAGGTACATTCTGATGAAATTGCTGGTGGCTTAACTTTTCTTGTTGGAAAACATTTGGAAGGTTAGCCATTTCGGCGAGGGCCGCAAGGGCATCCGCCCTCCTGTTGCCTTCAGCCACAAAACCCGGTAGGTTCGTATTGCGATGTTACGTGCATGACATGAAAGGGTTGCTCCCAGTGGGAAACCAGGTATATCAATTTCAAGAGCAACTCAAAGTGGCGAGTGTTGGAGACCTCCTTTAAGATCACGTTTTCCACCCTGGACACTACTCCTGCAACATAAGCCAAATCGGTTACCAAATTAAATGGCTCAGGAAATCTCTCAAATGCCCTGATGACTGCAGCCAACTCAGCAACTTGAGGGGAACCTTCTACCTCTTCAACATCTGTCTCCCACTGCTGAATTTGAGGATCCCTCCAAGTCATCATGGACTTGTGGGATGCTCCGGACGTGTCTGTAAACACAGTCAAGGCTTTCAGAGTTTTCCAACTTAAGTTTCCTTTTTGGACTAGCTCGAATACTGAATTAAACAACTTATGGGCTGGCTTTTGAATCGAAATTTGACCTGTGTAACTTTCCAGTGTGAACTGGAGTGGCTCATTCTCCTGAAGCAAGTGCCCTAACGCCTCCTTTGTCAAAGGGCCTGTACTAAGTTTGATTGAGAAATGGATGCACACAAAATCACATCCTGCCAATTCTCGCACCCTGGCTCTGGCCTTCCTGATCAGCCGCGCCATCAGCTCTTGTAGCTTAGTTATAGTTTTGGACTGATGGTGACTGAGGAACACCCCCTCTATGATCAAGAGTGGATCCCTCTGGTCCTTGTCCTTTCTTTTACTTTCATCCCATTGGAATATCGTCCGATGAAGGTGTGCCAGTCTCCTGCGTATGGTGAATTTGAACGGCAGATCTGGCAGACACTGGTGTGCCTGCCTCGATGTCAGCATTATCTGAACTTTCTCCAGAGCTAGCTTAGCCTCCTGAGTCAGCTCCCTAGGAAAACTTAGCTCCTCTTCCCCCTTCAATAGATTGAAGAGGGGGGCTAGGTCTTCGGTGGTGATGCCCAGCCAAGACCTGACTCACGTCAAAGACCCACACAACTGGTGGAGATCTGCCAAGATCTTCAGATTGTCTCTTATTCCCAATTTCTGTGGAACAATGGTCCTGCGGTTGATCTCAAGGCCCAGATACCTCCAAGGAGGCATCGGCTGAATCTTCTCTTTCTAGAGCTCAAATCCTGCAGCAACCAAAATATTGATGGTCAGATCAAGCACGTAAGGATGCTGTTGTTGGGTGCACAAACGAGAACATCATCCATGTAATATAGGACGATGGCCTCCCCCTCTTGGGCACCAACTGGGAACAGCAAGGAGGTGACATACCACTGACAAATAGTGGGACTATTTTTCATGCTCTGAGGCAATACCCGCCAGCGGTATCGCCTCTGAGGGGCTTCTCGATTGATGACTGGAATCGAGAAGGCAAAACGTGGGGCATCAGCCAGGTCTAAGGGAATTTGGAAAAAGCAGTCCTTTATGTCAATCACAACCAAATTCCAGTTTTGGGGGAGTATTGATAGGGAAGGTATTCCTGGCTGAAGAGATCCCATGTCTTCAACCACATTATTGATTTGGCGGAGGTCGTGAAGGAGCCACCACTTGTCCTTCCCTAGTTTCTTTATAATGAACACTGGGGAATTCCAAGGGCTGCTGGTTTCAACAATATTACCCTTAATTAGTTGCTCCTCCACAAGCTCCTCAAACGCCTGCAATTTTTCTTTACTCAGCGGCCACTGCTCTACCCAGACTGGTGAATCTGTTTTCCAATTTAATTTCTGGGTAGGGCACTTCCCAGTGGCTGCTACAAAAAATCCTGAGGGGTTTTGGAATGTCAGTTTTTACCCCCCACTGCGACATGAGATCTCTCCCCCAAAGGGTTTCTTTGTAATCTAAAACAAATGGGCGCAAGTTTGCCAATTGCCCATCTGGCCCCTCAATTTGCACAACGTTCTTTGACTGCCTTGCAAATTGAACACCCCCTATACCTTGGACTGTGCCAGCCACATTTTGCAATTCCCAATGTGATGGCCATTTCTGTGAGGGAATGGTAGTCCATCCCTGTGTTCAACAGGCCCTCGAGGCATTGATATTCACTACCTCGACGGACCCCGCACCCTATCATAGGCTTATCTTCACCCATTATCTCTGCCCAGTACACACTTGGTGACTTTTCCCAGGTTCTATTCCATAATTCAGGCATTGGGATGGCCTGGGCAATTACTTCCCCCTTGAGTAGGAAGAGGAGTGGATAGACACAATGTACCATGAGGACGAATTGCTCTGGATCTGATGAGATGAGTCCCGGGACAACCTCAATTTCATGCGGGGTGAATTTTATGTCCTCGACAACAACATAGTTACATCCTATCTCACAAAAGCATTTCACTGATTTGGGTCAGCAGAGACTCTGTGCCAGTCTTGATCTCTCAACATCAAGTTTTCAGTGAGTTCTAGCCTGAAAGGTTCATAAAAATTTGTTGTAGTTAATATTTTCAGTGGCTTTTGCGGATCTGTCAATTTATTTTTGACTCTGATTTTTCTCCCTCTCTCCCCACTCTGACCTGCCTCATTTCTATCAACGTGAGGCACATCTGCACTCCCCTTCTGTTTTTTTTGTTCTTTGGCAACGCTTCATTGCTCCTGTCCTTTAGACACAGAGCTTCGCCCCTTGAAACCAGGATTCCTTTCTGGGGATGGGCAATTGATTGCCATGTGTCCCCTCCCTCCACAATGGAAAAGTGTTACTGGGTCTCTTGGCTGAACAGTTGGTGTTGCAGCAATTGCAATTCTTCATGGCCTTTTGACTGCCTCTTCAGGTTTCTGGACAGTGGCTCACTTGGCACAAGCTTCAACCATCATATCGAACACTGGTAGTGGATCAAGTGGGAGGCCCAGAATAATCTTTCGGCAATCCTCATTAGCGTTAGCTTGGGCCATTTCAGTAATAATGTCCAACTGAGCCATCCTATTCTCCACCTGACTCTCAACTGCTGTCTGGACACGTTCCACAAATCCTACAAAAGACTCGGAAAGAGCCTGCTTAATAGAAACATAACTCAACTTTGGGTCTTTAGAAGGCATTGCAGCAAAAGCCTTCTTGGCAGCTAGCCTAATTTCCTCCAAAACAAGCACTGGGATACCACTTGTTTGTTTAGTTGTCTCTACCCATTCCCCCTCACCGCATAGATGGTTGAAAGTGATGGGCAGATGGTTTGCGTCAACAGCACACTGTTGATTTTGCCAAAGCTGAGGAAGGAGGTCACGCAACAATCTCTTCCATGCTCTTTCCCACAATAGAAACTCAGTGAGGGTCAAAAGACATGAAAACAAATCCCGGGGATTGTGAGGGACCAACTCGTTCGAGGAGAAAGTAGCCTTTAGGAGGCCCTTAAAATATTTACTTTCTTCCCTGAACTCTTTCTCAGCTTTGCAAATCTCTTTTTTATTTTGATAGGAAAAGGGGTTCCAGTGTGGGTGTTGATGCCCTCCCCTACCACAATGCAAAACAATTGGGGCAGCAGTGAGGAAGGTCTCCTGTTCTGGGTTCCAGTCCCCAGGGTCCTCCCCCTTGGTACCACTAGCATGGGAACCGGAAGGGAAGTCATGGGAACAGGAAGCCGGAACAGGAGTTTTTGAGGTTTGGGAGGAGTTAGGGGCATGGCAACAGTCAGAAGGGGAGGAGCTTGAGGATGACATTGTGGGAAAAGGTGTGGGAACCGAGGGAAGAGCTGACACAGAGGAAGAGGAGAAGCTAAGGGAGGAGGTGGGGGACAGGAAAGGGTTAGAAGGATTGGGTTGAAATGGATTCTGGGATGAAGAAGCCCAAGATGGAGGGCTTGCCTTGTGGCCTCTACCATCTTGAGTCTTCTGAGGACCATCTTGAAAACCTCCTCGGGGGTTTAGGTACTTAGCTGAGGGTTTCAGAACTGAGGAAACCGGGTTCTGGGAAGGTTCCCAAGCAACCAGCGCTAAGCCACCTGGGCAAGGGGCTCGGGAAGGCTGAGAGGAGCCAGGGAGTCGGTAACTCTCCTGCGCTCTGTCATGGTTTGCTCCATGCAGACCTCCCGGATTAGGGGACAAGGGTTTAGGGCTAATGGAAGGGGAAACTGGGGAAGATTGCCTTGGTCCTTCCTTAATTTTCACTCTTTTAATTAAAGGACTGTGAATCACAAGACTTAGATGAATGAATTTGTCACAGGAAGTGTCCTCACTATTAGCCAATTCGGTAAATTTACAGCCAACCTGGTCCCAAAAGGGGATGGTCATCATATCACCAGGGGACACCTGAGGAAAATGAAAGAACAGCTGCCTAATCAATCTTTTTAACAATCCCTTTGAAAACACTCTTCCCCCACCCTAAAGGAGACCCACAACTGGGTAATAGACTCCTCTCTGCTGCGCTTGTCAACCTTGTCACCATAGGTGACCAATGAACACGACCAGCACAGCAAAGATCCACCCCACAACGTGGTTAAAAGCAGAACAGAACAAACAGAACAAAAGGGTCCAGGAGCCAATGACTTGAGACAGGGCAAACACACAGACGCTACATGACAGGCAGCTACAGCACTCTCCCCTCGCACCAGGGACACAACACACCCTTCTCAAGATGCTGCAAAGCACACACAAGTATCACTGAGTGCCTTGCACTCCCAGAGTGCCCACCACAGCAACTGACCCATCTGGTCCTGGACAGACTGCATCAAGGGTCCTCCGCCTGGAAGCAGTCCTCCTGGTGACATGAAAGGTTGTTGCTTCCACCCTCGGGAGCGCAACCGGACAGAAATTGGTCTGCTACAACCGAGGCAGCTGACAGCCAAGACTTCTCACTCCACAGATCCACGATCCAGTGAGCACAGTCCTTCCGCAGGGTCCAGTGGAAGAGGGAGCCTCACGTTGGCCACCAAGCTGAAGCAGTGCCTAGATGTCCCACAGCCCAGTCCAGCCCAGTTGCCGGCACTGCACACAGCGGGGGACACTCTCCAGGAGCAAGTTGTCCCAGAGGGCAGCTTAGAGCCAGAGCTCTAGCATGGAAGGCAAGCAAGGTGTAAGGCAGAGGTAAAGGATGAGAGGAGGGTCTTCAGGTTGTGAATCCAAGAGGGGTTGTTTATTCCTCAGGAGGGAAGGTTACAACTGGGGACACAATGACCGAAGACCAGGAGCAGGGATGAACATGGGCTTTTAAACAGGGGTGGTCCTGCAGGCGGGGGCAAATACGTAGCCAATGAGGAGAGGGTAGAGGAGGGTCCAGGGATTTGACAGACATTGCAGGAGCCTATGAGGGACATCAGGGGAAGATACAACTTGTCCTGACTGATCACAGAACATTCTGGAGTAAGGGGCAAGTACAATAAGGATTGAAAAGGGAGGTGGTAGGCATACTTATAGGATTGGCACAGAACAATCAGGAACAAAGGGTGGGGCTAGGGGAAACTGATAATTCAATGGGACAATACCAGTAGGGAAGAACCATTGTAATGGGGGAGCAACAGAACAAACCACAACAGATTCCAGTATTTTGATGAGGGTGGAGAGGAATTTATAATGTGTCAATTGATAGAAATGATGGCAGCAAATGTGATCTTAACTGCCTTGTCTTGGATGATGCCACTTGTGCATGGGGTTTTTGCATGGTGACGTCATCTATGGTCAAAGGTAGATACTTGAGAGAAAATTTACGAAGTTCACTATAAAAACCCTTTAAAAAAATCACAGTATTCTGTATAGTGAAATGATTTCTACATCTTTCCTGTAGGTTTTTCATCTAAAGGATGGATGGTATTTACAAATCAATGTTAATATAAGGCATTTTTGTGATGCTTTTGAATAAAGATGGAGGACAAATTGAGAAATGCTCTCATTTATGAAGAATTGTTTTATTTGGGTTTCAAATTCTGCCTCTGCTACAGGAATACTCTGAGACATCCTGTGGAAGTAGATCTATTAAAACACTGGCAAATCAGGACAACACGGAACGTAGCTGCTATTTTTTGGCAGGATACACCTTCATTTTCTAATGTTCCCTCCTTGATAGTAATAAACAGAGGGGGAAAAAAAAAACCTTTAGGAGTGACAAGACTGCATGGAAATGAGGATTAATATAGTTGAGTTATATAATGTTAACATTTTAAAACAAACATGGGCTGTGTATTCTCTGCTAGAAAGCAGCCAAAAACAGAGACCTTTCTATTGTACCCTTCTACATTAATTATGTTGCTCCTCTGAGATGAATTGTTTCCCCCAGCACTTCATATGTCAAGGAGTATTTATGTCTGAAACCCCTCACTATGCCTTTACAGTTGAGAAGTCTCTATTTTGGAAAAAGAAGAAAAAAGAAAAAAAAATTGCAGTATTATTAATTGAATTTTATTTGGGATCTTTACTGTGCTGTTCACACCGCTCTTTTTTCTTTCAGTGTAGATTCTTATTGTCTAGACTTAGATGGAAAGAGAAACTTGGAGCAGTTTGGATATAAAAGGAGCTTTTCTTGACCATACTGTGTGCCCTGATGAAGGAGGAATTGTCTTGATGCTCATCCCTTTTCTTTGGATTGGCTTGCACTTGGAGGAGGTGTTCCTTTTCCTCTAGGGAAATCAGGAATACACCAGCACTACAGTAGTTGTCTCTTCCGCCTCTAGCCTCAAAATTCATCCCTGCTGTTTCCCTAAAGGCTGATCCACTGGCACAATGAAATCACAGAACTTAAAGGTTAAAGAAGGAGGAAGTACTTTGGTTTAAATTTTAATGTTCATCTAAGAGAAGAACTAATGACACTGAAGACATCTATAATGTAGGGAGAAATCGGAAAAGCTTCCTTGCATGTGGCCATTAATGCTCTGCTTCATGACTGAGGAAGAAATTTGTCACAGAAACAGAGACGAAACCTTCACCACATTTTATCCTTGCTTCAAAGGCTCCTTATCTCAATAGAGGATAATCTCTGGTAATATTTATATGGTGAATCAACATGTTTATCAAATGAATGATCTTAGAATTATTCCAAATATTACAGAATTAATATTGCTTGATTTTATTTTTTTAAACATATCTATTCAGAGTTGTCCAAAGAATTTATTTGCCTGGTTTAAAAATTCGTTTGTGTTGCATTTATGTAGAATTCTGAGCAGGTGAGGACACAAGCTAGGAATGTTTGCAGGAACAGCAATTTTAGATAAAAACTGAGAACGGAAGTGGAATATGAATTTACAGTTGTAGCAAGCAGAGGGGAAAATTAGATATCCTCACCAGAAACAAGATTCTAATTGATTTACAGACTGAAGTATAATATGGACAAATGTTTAATCAAATTAGCTTACATTTATAACGTCAGAAAAGAAATAATAAAAAGGATTCTTTAAATAACACTGGCTTAAGGGTCACAAATTTGCTGCAGAAAGAAGGCAGATTAAGAGAATAAATTAGAGAACACTGTGATCTAATCTTGTATTTGGCAAGTGTGGGGAAATTTGTCACCTAAGCTTCCTTTAAAACTAATTCAGTTGTATATAGCTGCAATAAGGCATCAGGGAACAGTAAGAAAAAATATAAATAGGCTTGTTTACCTTCATTTAAGGTAATTAAGGATTTTTTTTTATCATTCATAGTTATAGAAAACAGCATAAGGGATGGAATGATTGATTTGAGTTGGCTCAAATCAAAACCAAGAAGGCGAGCTGGGTAGGGCTTTTCAGTTATGCTTTTAATTTGGACTTGAAGCCAAGTTTCACAGGATTTTAGCTTGGGGGTTTCCCCTGTCAAAAAATAAAAGCAGTGTGAGCATGAACAGAATAAAAAAGCAATAAGTTTATTATCAGTGGTGAATTAGTTAATTTTTAATGAATATTATGAAATTTGTCTAATTTTCAAATTTGATGCAGAATTGAGCATCATCTAAACAATTTATTCATCTGAAGGCACAGGAAAACTCCTTCTGTCCAAGCTCACAATGCCTTAGTTCTTGCTGCTCGTGGCAGAGAATAGAAAGAAAGAAACAATTCTGTGTTTTTGTAAGACTACTTGTAATATTGCATTTTATCTTACAAGTTAGAATTGAAAGCAAAGCATTTCTGCGACCCTAATTTTTATATATAAAATTTAAGGGATCTTATTGCCTCCATGTACCTGTCTGATGATTATTATTGCTTTTATACATAAATATCAGTGCATAAGGTGACAAGTTCCCTTGGAGTACATTAAGTTTATAACATTTCACACTGTCATTACAATAACTGTCAAAATAATATTGTCACATTTCTGTTCTGTTCTCATTACCACCTTCAGTGAGATTTGGAATTTTAGAGCATCATATATTCAAAGAATTCGGGGAATACACTATACACTGTGACCTTTTCAATATTCCATAAATGCATTGCTTAAAATTTTACTTATCTTCCTTGTTTAACGCGATGAGATACGATCTCCGGCTAGCCTATGTTTCCACACGGGCATTATTGAGTGGAGTACTCGCCCCCAAGCCGTGCTTTGGAGCGGGCACTTTGAACTTGGCAGTTCAGCAGCTCAGAAGTCCTTCTCGGGCGCAGACAAAGGCCAGGGCTAGGAAAAGAGATCTGTTGCCTTCTGATCCAAAAAGGGTTTATTTCCGAATCACTGAGGCGGGCAGACAAACAGGCAACAACCCCGCGGCAGGCAGAACAGACNTAGGCATTTAAAGACGTTCCTGACACTTAATTTGTGTGACAACTTCAGATGGTCTGTAAGTTGCATAGATAATTTTGCCACAACAGACACCAACTCCACCAGCCTAGCTCATTACAGAGTGGAAGTAATCGAGTCTCCAGGTACGTTAATGATAGGCTGGATTCAAACTCAAACAGGGGACCCCAACCAGTCTCTTTGAACCATGAATGCACATGGCCATATCATTGGCCAGTGAGCTGGGCAGAGTTAAGACCCTTAACCAATCACATATGTAAGTGTGGGAAATTTGAAGCCCCTATAAAAGGGAGAGCCTAACAATAAGACATTGGCTGTTGCTGTATGACCTCAGTGTGTTCTTGTTGTATTCCTGTCTCCAACATCAGTGACAAATTTGGGAGAGTTTTGACTTCAAACCTCTTTTGAATTCATGTATATTTTGCTGCCTGGGTAGTACTTGTAGTAATATCTCTCTTTTGGTTTTAATATTGAAATGAGAATGAAGAACCATCCTCAGTGCGTGTCTCTTATTCAGCAGTACTGAGAGCAGGAGGGTCATATTTTCCATCCCAGTAATCCTTTAGGGTTAGTGATTTGGAAGCATTCTGTAAATGCTAACGGTCTGTTGGCCTTAAACCTGGGAAAGAATTGCATTTTCTCTGCTTATTCTTCTTGTGCTGTGCACTTTGACGATACTGAGCATGTGGAACCTCAGCCCAGACTGGTGGGGGTTGTGTTTGTTCTTTTATTGTAATTTTTCAGTGTTAAAAGGAGTGGGAAGGGTATAGAGGGGTGTAGAGAATATTCTCACAGATCTCACAGAAAGCGGGCATTCAGAGTTATGGGAAGCTATTCTGCATAGCTCAGCATATGTGACAGAAGACATTAACAGCTACGTGACAGAAGACCACTGAAAGCCCTTGAATAAGTGAACACAGTAAGTCAGTAAAGATAGCAAGAAAGCAGATATGCCAGGTAGGGAGAAGCACTTGCTCTAGGTAACTGCTTGATTGATTTATGGCTGAACCTATCAACAATGTGCCTTAGTTGCGTGAGCATTTGCTTGTAACCAATTAGCATGCTTTTGTTAACAATACCATAAAACTATAAAAGTAAAGCTATTCGGATAATAAAGCAGAGCATTGACTATATCTCCATGAGAAGTCGTCTTTGTATCCCGCTGTATCCTGGGAAAGAAAAACCTTTCAGAAAAGGGGTGAAAGGAGGACTTATACTGTCTGCATAGTCTTGAAAAGGAGCAGGGAGAGTTTACGTCTTGGTTTTCATGAGGGATGGCAAACTGAGCATACTTCACTGAACCACACCCTTGGCAAACCTGCATAGTGAGAGTGTCTATAGTGGTGTAAAAAAATCATATATTTATGATTGATTAGTGTCATCATGAGACCCCACCTGGAGCACCATGGACACTTCTGGTGCCCTCAACATAAGGACATGGAACTGTTGAAGCAAGCCTAGAGGAGGCCACAGAGGTGCTGACAGGCCTGGAGCACCTCTCCTGTGGAGCCAGGCTGGGAGAGCTGGGGCTGCTCAGTCTGGAGAGGAGAAGGTTGTGTGGAGACCTCAGAGCTCCTTCCAGGGTCTGAAGGGCTACAGGGAACACAGAGAGGGAAATTTCCTCAGGAACTGGCATGACAGGACAAGGGCAACGGGTACAAACTGCCAGAGGGGAAATTTACATTGGATTTTGGGAAGGAATTGTTCCCTGAGGGGGGGGGGAAGGCCCTGGCACAGGGTGCCCAGAGAAGCTGTGGCTGCCCCTGGACTCCTGGAAGTGTCCAAGGCCAGGTTGGACGGGGCTTGGAACAACCTGGGATAGTGGAAAGTGTCACAAATAGAGACATGGAATCAGGAATTTTAAATTCCATGTCCCATATTGTGAGAATTTTACCACAATATTTGTCAGGTGCAGTTGGTGCAGCAGCAAGGGAGTACTGATAATAAAGGCAAAGATAAGCTAAGCCTGACTTCAGCGATAAGCTGCCTTTTCCCCTTAGGTCTGGGAATACTCGCAGATTTGATGAAATTAGTGGCACACATGGCTACTGTGCTCAGCCACTGGAAGAAAGAATGCTGGTGAACCAGCATGCTGTGAATTCTGGTTTTCATCTGGATTTCTTTTGCAATTGTCTTTGCCAACTAGAAGTTTAGCATTTTAGATGTGATTTTCAAATACTTTTTACATGATCCATAACAATTTAATTTTTTTTTTTTTTGGTACGGAATAAACTCAAATAATGGGAAAAAAATATTTCCCAGCCATAGACTATAGCAGACTATAAGGAGAACTTAAAGGATTGAACAGGTTAGCTCCTTACAGCCAGTCCTCCTTCAGCTGTAGTGGGATGCAGCAGTGACAGTGCCCACAACATTCCTGGAGCTTCCGTCAAGACAGATGCCATGTGAGATGCCACCCATCCCTCCAGACAGCTTCCAGGCTGTTCCAGACATTCCTTATCCATTCTCTGAGCAGCACCTGCAGCTCTTGTGTGGGTAAAGACAATAAAGAAGGCATTTAGGATGGGCAGCTGCTGTGGGAATCCATCAAGAGGAGAGATTCCTGTCTGTTCCAATGATGAAAATTGTTTTTGAACAATTGTTTTTGAACAATGAAAGTCTTTCTTTAGAGCCAGACTGGAGCAGTTCCTTTTGTTAGAACATGGATACTTTCATTTCCAGGCATCACCTGAGATACACATATGTGTATACTACAAAAACTTACACAAGTTTCCCTATTTTAATATTGATTTTAAAGGACTATAATTTCATGTATCTTCTTTTGTGATATTTTGAGGGCTTAATTCCTATGTCATGGCAATGCTTATAAGTAAGCACTGAAAAGCTTTAATTACTTTGTACTTTGGTTAGTTATGTATGCATGCAAAATTTAACTATTTCCCCAGAAGCAAATAAAGTCCACATTTATTATGTTACATAAAAGTTATGGAATGATTTAGATTAATTAAGCTAAAAGGTTGTCTTACTTGGGATTTAGCTCACCTAAATGATGCATAAAATTAATCTCAGAAAAATATTTTATATGAAAATGCTCCATGAGAAAGAAGTGTTAGGATCTTCTCAGAAGGATTTTTTAATAGGAAATGTATCTTATGGTAGTGAGATACGGGTATATTATGTAAACTGACAGCATTATAGTGGGGCCTTAACTTCTCAAGTTAAACTAATCAAACAAAATTTTCATCAAGAAGAATGAGAAATTCAGAAGTGTAAAAGAAAACAGAATTTAAAGCAGAAGAAGAGAGTGTGATGAAAATATTAGGAAATTTGAATAGAAATTTGGGAAATTGGAGAAAGAGGCAGGTAATAAGAAAAGGTGAGAGGAAAAATCAAAAAGCACCAAGTTCTCAAAATTATCTTTGATAATTTAAGCAATCAAGTTTTACTATTGCAATGATATTTACAGACTGTTGCCTGTTCAAAGCAACTTAAGCTCCTTCTGCCCAGGAAGTGTTGTACCACTGACTGTCAGTCAAATACTGCCAACTATTTTCCAAGAGAATTTATTGATAACTAACACTGAGAATTGCTTATATGAGTGATGTGAGGACAGAAGAATTATTCTGGATGTGAGAACTACGTTAAGAATCCCACTGGTTAATAGTTAAAGCCACATGTTAAACACTTTGGTTGGTTTAATGGACAAAATCATGAAAGTGGATGAGTGAAGAATACAGGGAATGAAGGGGATCAAAGTAGTTTCAGCATTATGTGGGATGAGTGAATGAATGGATGAATGAATGAATGAATGAATAAATGACTGGTAAGGTTGAGCACTTCTGTGTCTTAGTGATTTTGTCTCCATTTCAGCTTTTTATATATGGAAAGGATAATCATGGAATCATAGGATAGTTTGGTTTGGAAGGACACCTTCCACTATCCCAGGCTGCTCCAAGTCCCATCCAGCCTGGCCTTGGACACTGCCAGGGATCCAGGGGCAGCCACAGCTTCTCTGGGCACCTGTGCCAGGGCCTGTCCACCCTGCCAGGGAACAATTCCTTCCCAATATCCCATCTAACCCTGCCCTCTGGCAGTGGGAGCCATTCCCCCTTGTCCTGTCACTCCAGTAAATCGTCTCTCTCCACCTTTCTTGTCATCTCCCTTCAGGATATAACATAAGGGTATAACCCAGGACATCTCACTGCAGTGGTTTTTCAGGAGTGGGCTGAGAAACTCAGGTGGCAATGACTGACACACTGAAAGCTCTCACAGTTACTAACATTTTATAGAGCCCCAGGTGTGTGACTGTCCTGAGGAATAGATGAAGTTTCAATACATAAGGAATAGATTTTTATTCCAAGACTTTGTAGAGATAGGCTTAGTTGCCACTGCATTGAGAGGGATGAAGTTCTATGAAGTTTCACAAACAGCTGATGATTTAATAAACTACATAAAGCAGAAGGATTCTTAATGTATGCAGATCCAATGCCACCAGAGAGCACTTGCCATCTTTTCTCACCCTCATAAAAGAGCTTCTGGGAAACCCAGTTAACCCAGTGAGGAGACTGAAACTTTATTTGGGATTACTTTGGGGCTGGAACACAGCTCCTCATTGCAGTGTCTCATCAGCTTCACAAGCTCCTTGTTCCAAAGGTAGTGGAATGTGAGAGGACTCAAATTCTACCACACCCTAGAAAGGAAAACTTTCCAGTGGTCATTTCTACACAAAGAAAAATGATCCCGAGTCCTAAAACCTCCTGGTGTAGGAAGTAGAAATTATTTTCGGCTTTCTCCTGGAGGTATCACATCTTTGTCTCTGTTGAAATGCAAACTACACATCTTGAAGTCCAGGCCTCATGGATAAATCTGACTTTCATGGCAAATGGAGAAGAATTTGATTGTAGGAAAAATCTGAGTATCAGAATTCTGCCTGAAATTTGGGCAGTGTTCTCAGACATACTTTCTTATATTGTCCCATCACAGATTTTGAAGGCTTGGAAGAAATCAGGAACTTTTTCTTTAAAGTTTAAATGGCAGGTGGCCAACTCTGAAAATTTGCTCCATCAGGTGGTATAAAAATTAATTTCAGAAAGTTCAGAGAATGTTGTGGAGGAAATCTTTAGTAACTCAGTGTGTGCTCTTATTTGATATAAACAGCAATGCTGTGAGAAAAACAAGGAAATACTGATGCAGTCAGTCATTCTGATTTTATCTAAGCTTTATTACTATCTACAAAAAGGCAATATTAAATGATAACATTATTTAGTTAGTGAAAGCTCCATGAAAAAACTGCAATCCTCTGTTGTAACATCGATATGTTGGCAGTGAGGAAACCTCCGCTTTCTCAGCTGGATGTCACTAATTAATATCTTGCTGTTTAATTAGCTTCTTTCCTTCTCAATGGAATATTGATTTCTGAAACAAATGTTGCCAGCATGTGCTGTTTTCCAGCAGAACACAACATCTGGCTGTCCACCAATTAATGTAAAATAGGGAGAAACTGCTGAGTTTATTACGAACACCAGAAACTCTAGGAGGTGCAGGCATTAAATAGATGTTGGTCTATCATTGTCTTCAACATGCAAAGAGATCAAGGTTGACCTCTCTGAAATTTATGTGGATGTGAGTGGGACAATGGGCTTATTTTAACTTTTTTTTTTAAATTTTAATATTATTAAATTTCTATTTTCTAGGAAACTTCAAAGTAAAAAATATTGTCATCTGAGAAATTGGGTTGTATCTACAATTAAAAGGAACTTCTAAGGAATACATAACAAAAATAATATAGTTGAGTTTTAGAAGACCTTTTTCTTATGGGGTAGATGTTACCCAAAACATCTTCAAAGAGGGTGGGGTACATTTGAGCAAAGGGAACCTGGAGTTCATGTAAATACTACAGTTCTTCAGACACTTCTGTCATTGTTTAAGTGTCTGTCGTGGTTTGAGCAGGAAGTGAGTTTTCAGGAAGTTACAGAGGTACATCGGCATGAACTTCCAGGGGTTAAATATCGGAAACTCCCAGGGAACTTCCCTTTTCCGCCCGGGCAGCTGAACAGGTAACAGGGCCGTTCCCAGACCGCCGTGTGGCCCCCGGGCCTGGTGGCCCGGCCGGCCCTGCCGCCCCTGCTGGGGGGGGCTGGCCCAGGACCAGTCGTGCCCTCCCCCGCTCCCCACATCGACTGCTGGCAAAGCAGAAAGACAGGCTGCAGCTTAACATCCAGCGAACTTTTAAAGCCTATCCCTGAGCCGACCAGAGCCAGGGGAGTCCAGGGGTCCCCGGGAGTCCCTGCGAGCAGCCCCAGTTTGGGCTGGGCCCACCCTGTTGAGACCTAGAGGGTGGGCAGGTGGCATTTCTAAGTATTTTGAATGATTCCCGACTGCATGGACGCTCGGAGCTCCGACTTCCAGCTCTCCCCCCAGCCTCACCTTAAAAAACTGACAACGATAAGCCGCAGCAGCCAGCTGAGGGAGAGAGAAGACCTAGGCAAGATTTAACTCTTTCCTAGCAAGATGAAGCTTTCAAAACTCCAGCTTTTTTCCCTGAGAGAGAGAAAAGGACAGAATNAGGCCTGTTTTGCCTTTTCTCTCCTAATTCCATCTCACAGCAGTAAAGACACTCAATTTGGCAAACAGAATTTAGTGAACGTGAAACCACAACATTGAATTAGTGTTTCCGCCCAGTTACAAATCAAACCAGAACAGTGTCTCTTCTTACTGTTTTCTCCTCCCAGGCCTCCAGGCAGCTCTGCCTTAGGGGACACCTCTGTCCCTGTGGTCCTCCCTCCTTGGTCCACACAGGAGAGCAGAGGTGGGCAGGGCAGCACCAGCTCTGTGTGTGTGCCAGTCGGCTTTACCAGATTTCCATGTAGTTTTTCCTTTTTTTATCACAGACATGCTGAATGGCAGTAGCTGGAAGATGACCAGCTAATCCATGGAAGTTATTTCCAGTTGCCATGAATACACGGAAGAATGCAGTTTCTTCTTTCCAGGGGTTGTGAGTATTGCTCACCCCAGGACTGGGGAAATGATAACAATGCTGGGAAACCTTTTTGATTAATAAAAAAAAAATAATAGGCTCCTTAAAAACCCTGAAATCCCTTGTTTCACTAATACCAAGGTCTTTTTGTATGTTAAGATCCTGTCCTAAGTTAGGTTCTGTCCAGTGTAAGACAGCCATGGCAACCTTGTTTCATCTGAAGGGTTGGTCTGTGAGAATCATGGAACCGTTTGGGCTGGGAGGGACCTTAAATCTCATCCCATTCCACCCGTGCTATGGGCAGGGACACCCTCCATCATCCCAGGCTGCTCCAAGTCCCAATATCCAACCTGGCCTTGGACACTGCCAGGGATCCAGGGGCAGCCACAGCTTCTTTGGGCATCCTGTGCCAGGACCTGTCAACCCTCCCAAGAACAATTCCTGTCCAATATCCCATCTAACCCTCTCCTGGTTAGTGTGAGCTGTGTGAGCCATTCCCCCTTGTCCTGTCTCTTCATGCCCTCATAAATCATCTCTAAGGAGGTTTCATCTTCAAGCTTGAGGGGCTGGTCTTGGATGACCCTTCCAGTGCTTCTGGGGATAATGTGATGTGTGGGACACAAAAGTTCAGTGTACTAGAAGTTATTAAAGCTCTTTTTTATTTTATTTTTTTTCAGGAAAATTTTCTGGATCTCCAAATGCTGTTGTAAATATCACTTTACATAAGCACATTAATGATCAAATATTAGATTACCCTTTTGTGATATTTTCTCAGCTTTAATTTTTATTTAATTGAAACTATTAGTAGGGCTGTAACATTTAGAAAAATGTCTGCTGTAAGGTCAGGTGCTGTTTATCCAAAAGTACATATTTGTCCAGCAAGCTAATATTTTTAAGACATTGTAATTTTAGCCACCCTATGTACATTTTCTCAGAGATTGTGCTGGGGTGGGGCTTCTAAAGCTTTTAAAAAAATATTGCAAAAAATTACTACAAAGAGTTTTTTAACAACAGATTTTGCAGGGGCATAATGTTGGCTGATTAATTTTGTAAGCTTTCCAGCTGAAAGACAAGTTTGAGTAACATATTATATTAAATTAGTACTCTTTTTTGTAAATACTTTGTGCCTCAGTTTTCCTTTCATCATCAAATGTGCAGTTCTTATGTAGCTATTGATTCTCTTTGATTTCTTTTCTTAGTATAGATCTTTTTATTAGAGTCCCGAGTTTAAAGCACTCATTCTAAAAAGTATCACTCTTTAATTATATAAGGTACAGTGCTGTTAAAACACCTTGCTCTAGTCCTTCACATGTAAAATATATATATAAATGTGAAATGTAAATTTTGAATTGTTTACCTTGAAATTTTCTACAGATTATAGATGTATCTTTTTTTTTTCTCTTTTTGCCAATACACATAAGATCAGGTCACATTCTGTGTTCTGTAAGATAGATAACCATCCTTAGATTAGAAAGTCTGCCAGATCAGAAGAATTCAACAGAACTCCTGTTTTCCCAGCTAGTTATATGAAGCTCCTTCATATAATTAGCTCCATCCTGTGGGATGACTCTTCCTCTGCCAAGCTGAGACCACTGTGAACAATTTTTTTTTTCAGAAATACTTTTCTACTAATATATCATAGCTGGGAAAGGATTTATTAGGTTATTTTGACTATATCCCGACATTAGAGGATTATTGTCTGAAATCTATCATCCAGTATAGACCATTAATCTTGTCATTTTTCTAATTTCTTTTTTTCTAAATATTAGATCTTTCAAATCCTGTTTATTTTTCATAAACCATTTTCCTCAGAGGTTTATAGAGAGTACATTAAATGATATTAGGAGGGAAACTATTCCTTATGAATGGGTGTAGTAAGGTTCATGTAAGTCTGAAAGATGCTCCTGGGATTCTTTCCATTGTTGGGAATAAGTGAATGGGAATTCTATATACCCTTTTTTCACCTAGTGTGGGAATGTGGAAAGGAGACAGGAAGGAATTGCTCCCACACGCTGGGTCGTGCCGGAAAAGAAGGAACTTCATTTACATCTTTGACATTTTATAGAATTCCAAAGGGATCAGTGGATTGGAGGGTGAAGCTGCCACCCGGGGGACACACTGGTCAGGCCAACAGTCTGTCAACTCTCTTCTCCTCCATGAAAAAATGAAAACAAACCATTTGTTGATACTTAATGTGTGTGTGCGAAAAGTCTTGATACATAAAGAAAACAATTTTCTCAGAAAGGCTGCATGGGCAACATCGGAATGTCTTTATGCTGATATAGACACTTTTACAACTTTAACTGCTGGCATTATAGTAGAAAAACACCATTATTCCCAAAAAGTAACAGGCTTGAGAAACAATATAAATTCAGTTAAAACACATAGAATTGATTAGACATTAATAAGTCCCTTCAAAACCTTTTTTTCTCTTTTGCCTTTTCAATTATTCAGGAAATCTTGTAGGCACAATTTTGCTGGAGCTCCATGAGCTGTAACTTGTCTGCTTTTGATGCCTTCTCCTTGAGGGGTATTTTGCTCTGGGATTCCAAATGAAAAATGTGGCTTTTAGGAGGACTGTCTTACATATATTTTTCCTTAATTCAAATAATTCCTAACATAAGAAGATTGCTCTCTTGAGTAAAGTCTTCCTACTTCCAGCAGGAGGTATTTCTGCTTCCTCCTGAAATTAGTGGTTTTCTTTGCTTTTAAGTATGTACCAATAATTTGAGTAGAATCAGCTCCTACAGGCACATATTTGAAATATCATAATAATATTTCTTTTGCCTCTTCATTCATTTATGCAAAATGAGAAGTTTTTTTGTCTTTATTCTGTCTACTAGGTTACTTATCCCAAGATTAAAGTCTGGGAAAAACATGGAATTACCATTCATTTATCTTCTTTGTAAAGCTCGTCTAAACAATTAATTTCTCTTTTTAGTTGGAGTGCTCTGAATTGAAGCAGCTACTGAGATTTATGTGGAACTTTGATGTTGTAATCAGAATCCTTTTCTGAAGGCTGATTTTCATGATTATAAAATTTTCTGGATTGTGTTCCTCCTTGTAAACCCACAAAAATGTTGAACTACAAGATGTGCCTTCATGTTGAATTGTACTTGTTATGTTTTAAGTAATAGTTGAAGATATGTGTGTTCATAATGCTGAAACTGAAAAAATTGTCCAGAATTTCTTTCCCTCCAAATGCAGGTTTAAAATTTCTTTTTATCTACAAGAAAAATTGATAAGCAGCAATAATGAGCAATAATCCCTACAAATCATTGTAAAGATCATGGATAGTCAGGTTAATTAAGAGTAAGAGGAAACCAAGAAAGAATTGTATTTTGGGGTTTGAGGACTGCAGGAGACAGCTAGGGAAATTCAGGACCTTAACTGATGTCCTAAATAAGAAATCACTGAACACTGGGTTCAAAATTCTTTCATCTGACCCTGTAGACCCTGGTGGATTGATGGAGGCTCTTTTATTCACTTAGAGGTCTTCTCACACTGTCACAAAAGCCTGGACCTACTGAAAGTCATCTTATATTGATTTCTTTGAAAGCCCCTGATTTTTTTAGCTCAGTTAACATTACAGCCAGCAGTAGATTGGGTTTGGATTTTTTTTTT
>VYZR01064752.1:9159-36540 GCA_013400675.1 Oxylabes madagascariensis
CCCCATATCCACATATTTTGGAACCAACCTTCCTTCCTTCCTTCCTTCCTTCCTTCCTTCCTTCCTTCCTTCCTTCCTTCCCTTTGTTGTCACCTCTCTTTTCCTATCCCTGTCACACAAAAAGACATTTATTGGACTGTTTGATTTTTTTTTTTCTCGCAGAGGTGAGATCCAGAAAGTTCATTCCTTTCCATTTGCTTTTGGGGCGTCACCAGCTCTTTAAAAAAAAACAAACACAAAAACCAGGTTGACTAGCTCACACATTCAGGGATGCTACTAAAGGAACCGTGTATGAGGCTTGTGGAATGCAAACAGCTTTCTGCAGTCTCAACTCCGTGGAGACCATGAAAAGGAAGCAAGAGAGTGGATTTCAAAGAGGGAGAGGAGTTGAATGAAGCTCTGACAGCTTCAGCCTGGTGCTGCTTAGCAGTGTCTGGGTACCTGTAGAGGAGCAGCACATGTACACCTGTGACTGACCACATCCAGCCATGGAAATGAGATCTCTGTCCAGCTGCTCGTTGGGACACAGAGGAAAAGGCTTGGGGCTCAAATCCCTCTGCCATCACATCCCACAGCAGCTCAGCCAGCCCCAGAAGTGTGTCACCCACACAAGCATCCCCCACCAGACCCCTCAGGCCAGCAGGGTGAGTTGCAAGAATTGATGCTAAAAAATTCTGTGTGCAAGGCAGAGCTTCAGGTTTTGGCTCCTCTGAATTATCAGTGTGTTTAGGGCAAAACCCAAAACCACCTCTAAATAATTTACAAAGTGTTTTGTTTTTCTGGGCATTGTTTGAACCTAAACTAAACATCTCACTAAAACCTTCCTTTCAGACAAAGTGGTTGTATTTACACTGCCACCAGAGTAGTTTTAGGTTGTGTCTCCACCAGAAACTGCTTGACAAGAGAGAGAATGTCCCTGTAGGAATAACAACAACTGTGTCAGTAAGACCAGACAAGAAAAGGAAAAGAGGAACCTGAGGCCCAAAGAGGTGAAATGGATTGCCTGGAATCTCAGAAGGAAAGCTCTCTGCAGCCCAGTACCAATCCCAACCCACCCAGTCACTGTTTTTGTGATTGGTCACAGCTGTTTGTTACGGATTTGGGGGAATCCATAGGGCAGGGCATGGTTGGGACCGATGCTGTGACCCTGATGATACATCCTGGACCTGTTCCCTCTTGTCTTCCATGCCAAGACTGGGGAACAACAAAACACCAACTATTCCCACAAAACACCCTCCCAAATATTGAATGGAGCTGCAGCTACTGAGCACAGTCCAGCAAAAAGACTTCAGGCTTGTGGAAACTCCCTGTTGTCAGCTGGAAAATGTTTGTTTTGGGGGGAATTACATGTGTGGGCTCTGCTCAGCAGAGAATTTACCTGTGGATTTAATGAAAGCTGCGAGAGTAGGAGGGAGGAGGGAAACCTCTGATGTGGATCTGTCTGCAGCAGGGCAGGGCATCACTCTGATGCTCCCTGGGACACTCTGGAGAGCCTGGGACCTTGGCTGTGGTCACGTGTGTGACAGAAACTGGAGGCTACAGCCTCTTCTCCCAGTTCCAGCCCCTGGAACGCATCTGTCCAGCTCCCAGATGAGCCAAGATGGATATTCAAGGCCAAGCAGGTATTTACAAAGCAGATAGGAGCCACCTCCTCATCATTAAAGTTGGAAAAGCACTCTAAGATCACCAAATTCAATTGTTAACCCAGCACTGCCAAGCCACGACTAACCCATGTCCCCAGGTGCCACATCCTTTCCCTAAAGTCATTGGCGTTTCTCTGTTCATGCTGGATTCTTCCTCCCACAAGCTACAGAAAAGATGCATTTTCAAAGCTTTCCTGGTTTTGTGGTCCATGAGAAATCATGGCCATTTCCTGCACCTCAATCCTTGCCTCCTTCCAGCTCCTCCACTGAGGAAATGGTGACCATTTACACCCCTGGTGTAAATAATATCCCTCAAGTGTCCCACGGAAACCTGGCAGGGGGAAAGGCCCTGCAAAGCCCAGAGATGGTCTTTATCTCCCAGGTAAAAGCTGGGAACTCCTCTGCAGCTCAGCTTCCCAAAGCAATCCCAGATGTCAGCCGAGAAGGAGCATTTCCAGCACCCTGGGGAGGATTCAGTTTGCCTTTATTATTTCCCGTTTCCCACTTGCTGACTCTTCCCAGGTTCAGCTGTCTGGATTGCATTAACCTCACCATTCTCCATGCTGGGGGGTTTTCTGGTTAAGCAGAGAATAACTCCAGCATCAGCTCCCTCTAGATATCGCTTGTCCAAGGGATCACTTCCCTGTTTCAGCCCCAGGTGCACCTCACCAAGGGTAGGGACCATAACTCTGAGTCCCTTGCCCTGCAGAGACCTGCCAGCTTCAGTGTCAAGGTGTTCCAGCTTACTGAGAGGCAAGAAAATGATCCTGGGATCAATGAGGTCTTATTCATAGAATCCCAGAATGGTTTGTGTTGGAAGGAACCTCAAAGATGATCCAGTTCCAACCCTCCGTGGGCAGGGATATCGCTGCTGTACACCGAAAGCAACACAGACTCTCAAGATCNAAAAGAATTTCAGAAACCAAAACATCTCAGGCTTGAAAATCAGGGCTACACAGGGACACCTCCCACTAGATCAGGTTGATCAGAGCAGGATTCCTGCAAAATCGCCTCTTCTGATGAGGAGTTTTCTGAGTGGCCATGGGTGTTTTCTCCTGTGGGGCTTGTCCTATATCTCTCTGCAGCCACCAGTGAAAATCGAGCCCTTCCAGGATCCAGTTCATCCCATTAGAGCCCTGCTGGCTCAAATAGATCAGTGACTGACAGAGGGAAATGCTGTTTCCTCTGGCTGGCTCCAGAGAGCAGCTGCAGGGGGTTGCACTGTGCCTTTCCTAAGCCAGGTGGGATGAATCCCAGCAGTGGCTCCTCCTTGACCTTTTTTGCTGTAATTGTTTTAGGAAAACTCTCTTGTTACACACACAGCAGAGCCCTGAACTTCTCTGCCGTGTGCTGTGTTCCCACAGCCCAGCAAGCATTTGGGGGAAAGCAGGAATCAATTTGGTTTTTTGCCTTCAGCTAAGACATTCAAGAAAATAATTGAGAGAAGAACAACATTTTATTAATATTGTTTTTTTTTTTATTTACCACTTTGAATTTCCTGCCTTCTCATAAATTCTAATGGGAAATGTACTTGCTGACCTTAAAACTCCCCAAACCAAACACGATGCCAAGATTTCTCCACAGGCCAGCTTTCCTTCAGTTTGCCATATGGGATGCAGCCCTTGTTCCTACAACACAGGCAGGCAGGTCAGCACTTAGTCACAACTCACGACACACAAACATGTTGTGGGCAGGAACATGACAAGCAGAGAACACCAGCAGGCATCGTGTTTTTCCTGGCTACATCTGTGCTAATAAATAAAAGGAGGCCAAAGTGGAGTACCAGGCTCTGTGTTGATTTTTCTGTGATGTTTAGCTGTTAATTTTGGACTATTTTCTCCCAGAGAATGGCCAGGCACAGCTTGGGATGAGCATCTATCATGGATTTTTTTTCCCTTCATGGGTACAAATGCATCCAGTCTGGCTCTCTCTGGCCCATGAGCTCTAAGACACTGTGGCTTCAGAGGGCCAAATATACAGAGCTAGACAAAAAAAAAAAACTGGGAAAAGGTGTGCTGGGTCAGGAGGTGTTTGTAAAAAAAATATTGGAAAAGGAGATGCTTTAAAGGTTCAGTCTGTTCTGATTGTGAGGGTGTGGTGTTTACTTGTTTGGGGCTGGTGGGGGGAAGAGAATGAGCCCTAAGAAATGGTCTGAAGTTGGATTTAAGTTTTTGAATGCAGAGTTTGGCAGCAGAGAGAGGAAATCTATCCAGTGGAAAAAGTGCTATTACCCAGGACATCCCAGATTTGTCTCAGACACCACTGGCTGCTGTCAAGTCAGTCCTGGACATGGTGTCCTGTTGAGTTGGGTGAACTTTTGCTGGAGGAGCACAAAATACAGACCCTGAGGTACCAAGACCCTGTTCTTCTCTGAAATGTTATGGACCAGGACTGTAGCTTTGGTTTAACGTTTTCATTTTTTGGAAATTCCTTTCCCAGGAAACTTTCTGTAAACAAGAGAAATGTTTTTGCAACTGTACCTGTGTTTATCCATTCTTTCTCACAGGAGAGGTTTCTTGACGAACATCTGTTTTAACCAATGTGATTGAAGAGGTTTGCCTTTGTTTCACCAATCAAACTGGTCTGTGTAAAATGGTATAAAAGAGAGACACATCTCAAAAATAAAGGTTTCACCTTTTCCAGCCTTCTAATAGAGAGTCTGTGCCGTTCTTTGGTGCTCAACAACGTCATCTCAAAAAACCTCTCCTGTAAAACAAAAATAGATAAACACAGGTACAGTTACAAAAACATTTCTCTTGTTTACAAAAGGTTTCCTGGGAAAAGAATTTCCCAAAAACGAAAACATTAAACCAAAACTACAAGGACCACAGGTGTGGAATTGAGCCAGATCTCATGCCCTGGATTGGGACTGGCGGCCCTGAGCTGGGTCTTGCTCATCTGCAGTTCAGGACAAACCTGCAGGCAGCGTTCAGCCCTTGGGAAGAGCCAAATGGAAAATCTCCAGGGCTCATCAGGGTCACCCCGGGGCCATGCCACTGCTCTGGCCCTGTGCTCCTTCTTGCTGATCAATGACTCTGAAAGAGGCACAGACACTGATCCAATCACATTAATGGCACCCAAGTTTGCTCTGTGCTTTCCCAGTGCCCCAGCCCAGCCAGAATCCAGGGAAACTGGCTCCTAAACCTGCCCTGCTTTGCATTAGTAAAGGCAATCTGATTAACTCCCCAGCAGGAGCAAGGCACTGCTCCCAAATCCAGCTCAGCTTCCACATCAGAGACCGCTGGTGAATTGGATCCAGAAGGGGCAGCTGTGAGTTATGGGGCTGGAATTCCACCAAGGGAGGTCACAAACCCCCAGACAGCTCTCACAGCCTCCTCCCCTCTTCCCGTGCACCGTCCCCAAGCAGAGTTACAGCCCCGTAATTCAAAGGGGGTCTGTTTGTCTGCAGGAGGACAAATGCAAGGAGTCATCTGGGGTCGTAAATTCATCCCTTTTCCTGCCATTCTCCCATCTTCACAGGATGGGGCTTCACCCAGGGCTCCTCACTTTCCCCACCCATCCAATCTTCATCTCCTCTCTCCTTCTTTTCCTTCCTAATAGAGACATGAAAGCAGTGGGTGTCTCACACTGCTGACCACTCACACCCAAACCCCTTCCCTTCATCCCAGAGAGTGAGAACAGCACTCACTCTATTCCTCAATCCTATTTATCCGCAACCCATTCCCTGGCACAAGCCAGATTGCAAACATCCAGCCCACGTTAAACCTCCTCGATGAAAACATACCCTGGTTCTTTTCGAGTTGGGCCAAACAAGGTATTTTCCCTTAATTGCATTATTTTTTATATTTAGGGGACAAGGAGGGGCTTGGGGACACCCCTTTATAATTTTGCTGGCATTTACATGCAGGTATTGACAAGCAGAAAGCCAGTCTGGAATTTTTCAGCATTAAAAGTTAGATAAAACTGAATGATTCCAGCCTTGTTCTGTTTGTGGGGTGTTTTGGGCACCCTGGGCTTCAGAGGTGATCCACATTCCCCAAAGATTCCCTTCGATTGTTGACAAACCAGACTGCAAATCCTTTGGAAGTTAAAGCTGGGAAGCATCATAAAATACCCTCAGCACTAATTCAGCAGAAGGAAAACAAAGTCCAGAAAGGAAGGATTTTTAGGGCCAGGCACAAAGGTTGGACTGGAAGATGCTGGTCACCCCACCTCTTCTACCAAACCTGCTGGTCGGTCTGCATCAGCAAGATAAAACTGGGTTTGGGCACTTCTCATTTTCTCAATCTCCCTTTTTCTCCTTCCACCAGAACTTTTGCATCCTCCTGCACTCAGGAATTTGGTGTGATGGGTCAAGAAGCAGCACCTGGAAGTGCTGGACCTCCCAGCATGAGAAATGACCGGGCAGCATTTCTCAGTGGCTCAAGGATTTCTGTACCTTCCCTGTCATTTTTGTGACCCTTCATGCATTTTATGACATAAATGGTCCCCAATCCCCTTGAAGACAGGAGGGAGTTGTACCCATGTCAAACCATAGTGAAGCCAGCAGCAAATTTGCTGTGTTTGTTAAAATTTAAATGCTCTTGTGAGCTCAAAGATGAAAAGCCAAAGGGTTCATGGTGCTCTGACTTAGGCAGCAGCTCCAGAACACTTGGAATGGTTTTTCCTGACAAATGGTACAAATTCTGAGGGCATCTTGTGCTCCTGACTCTGAAAACAGCACTCTGGGAAGGTTCTTTCACCAGTAAAAAATACAGACAGGGTCATGTGTTGGCTTTAAGCCATGTAACAAACTCTGAAATGTTATGGGGCAAAACATCTGGGGAAAAATGGATTAAAACAACTCCAAACTCTTAAAAAGCCAACTGATAAGAAACCAGCAAGAGTCTTGGTGAGTCTCAGCAGTAAAGTGCTCTGTAAACTGGATTGTGCCCTGTGATCAGCACTGTGGGGTTTCATATATATGTATAAATTCTTTAATTACTCAGATTACCCCATGTAATATTTGATAATTTGGTCCCTTTGGGAAGTTGACTGTAAGGGAAAGGAATAAAACATTGTTTCAGATTTCTAGCCTGGGGAATTGTCTTAGAGGCTTGTTTTGGTTTACTTTTTTTTTTTTTTTTTTTTTTTTTTTTTTTTTTTTTTTTTTTTTTTTTTTTTTTTTTTTTTTTTTTTTTTTTTTTCTCTCCCCCCGTGATTTTTTTTTTTTTTTTTTTTTTTTTTTTTTTTTTTTTTTTTTTTTTTTTTTTTTTTGCCTTGCTATTTCTTGCCCCCCTTCGGAAATCTATCATTTTTATTCCTTAGGACAGAATTTCAATTAGCAGAAGGATAATGCCATCGGGAGGCACTGAATATCCTTGGAGATATTCATCCAATCTGGCTGGGAATTGTCAATGCAGTATCTGAAGCAGCCTGACAGCAGAGGTCCTGTAAAGCTTAGTTTACTCTTAAATATAAAAAAACCCCACTAATAATCAGTGTGCCTTTCAGAGAGGGAATGAAAGGGGCAGGAAGGAGGTTGTTTTTTGAATTGCTACATTCAATTGCAAAAGAGGATGATAAAAGAAAATAAGAATATATTAGGGACACCCAAACTACTGCATTATCGCTGTTGTGCACTAAACAACAACACAGACTCTGAGATCTTTTAGAAGGCTTAGAAGAAAAATGACTCTTTTATTTTTGGGATGTCCCTCTCTTTTATACTATTTTACACAGACCAATTTGATTGGTGAAACAAAGGCAAACCTCTTCAATCCCATTGGTTAAAACAGATGTTCGTCAAGAAACCTCTCCTGTGAGAAAGAATGGATAAACATAGCTACAGTTACAAAAACATTTCTCTTGTTTACAGATAATTGCCTGGGAAAAGAATTTCCAGAAACCAAAACATTAAATTAGGGCTACACTGCACCTGACTGAGAAAATGTCAAGATAAACTTCTAGGCACACCTATAACCACCTTTATGCCTGCTGGATATTCTCATCAGCCAGATGAAAGTTTCTTGTTGAATCTTCCCTTATGAGAGGGTTGAAAGAGACCCACAAAAACTGCAGGAGCCCACATGGGGTGGAGGACATTGAGAAAGTTCTAGAGAAGTTATAAGCACACAGGAGCATTCATTTGGTGTTTTCTCATTCTTAAAAACCAGGATTTTCAAATCACGCGACCTTCCCTCTGGGAGAGGTGGGATTGTTCAGCCTGGAGAAGGTAAAGCTCCAGGGAGATCCTACAAAACCTTCCATTTCCTGAAGGGACTACGAGAGGGAACTTTGATAAGGGCGTGGAGTGACAGGACAAGGAGCAATGTCTTTGAAATGACCAGGGGCAGGTTTGGATTACACATTTGGAAGAAATTCTTCCCTGTGAGGGTGGAGAGGCCCTGGCACAGGGTGCCCAGAGAAGCTGTGGCTGCCCCTGGATCCTTGGAAGTGTTCAAGGTTGGACAGGGCTTGGAGCAGCCTGGGATAGTGGAAGGTGTCCCTGCCCATGGCAGGGGGTGGGACTGGCTGATTTTTAAGATCCTTTCCAACCCAAACCACTCCATGATTTTGTGATCCTGTGATTCATTCCATGTCCTGTGACCAGGATGGTCTGACACAGCTCTGCTGTCACCTCTCACCCTCACCTGACGAGTTTACCTGCCTGAGATCACCAGAAATGGCCTGAAGAACTTGCCTGTGACTGCAGCTTGAACTGGGGGCTGGAGGATCTCTTGAAGGCTCTCAGAGATCAGACACACATGGCCCTGATTCCACTGATTCCCTTTATCTGCTCACATCTGGTTTCCTTCAGCACAATCTGTTTGCTCCAGCACAGCTGGGCAGCGGCTTCAGCACTGCTGGGGTTAGGGACATGCTGAGAAGAGCCCTCTAATCTATTCCAGAGGCTCAAAGGAGCCGTGGATGCTCCTTGGCAGATGATTTCAGATGAGCTGGGACCATTTAAAAGATGTCACCCCCCCAGCCAAAATGGCCATGGAGTCACTGAGGGGTTTGGGTTGGAAGGGACCTTAAAGATCATCGAGTTCCAGCACCCCTGCATGGGCAGGGACACCTGGAAGAGAAAGAAAATAATCTGATATCACCAATGGAACCACTGCAGACCTTGCCTTCTGTGAAGAAAGGTATTTATGGACACGTTCTGTGGCATTAGAAGTCATCAAGAGGTAGAATTTGAGGTCTGCATTCCAGCTCTGCAGGATCATCTATGCACCATCTATTCTCCACCAGCAATTCTTTTCAGCAGTCTGAATCTAGACAAAAAAAGATGAAGAAAATAAAATATCTGCTTTTGAAGTACGGGCTGATCCTATGACATTATACATGACCAGTTTATGACAGATTTGGACTTGAAAATTGTATTTTTTTCAAGCACTCTTGCAACTGAATGGGCATTTTCACGCTGGCTTTTGACTCCTCTTTTTAAAATTAGTCAACTTGCTTGAGAGTGGGATTTCTGCAGTAAAATGGGTGTTAGTACCATTGCCAATATCTCCTTTAAATATTTTCGGGATAAATACCTGCAACAGAAAAGTGTGCAAGGCTCCAGGCACCTGGCCAATGTCTTTGAATATTCACAATTAGCAAAAAAGAAAAGAGAGAAAAAAAAAATCTTTCCATTCAGGAAGCAGAAACAAAAATCCTAATTAAAACATTAAATGCAGAATAAACTATCACTGCTTTTTGCAGCAATTTGGACCCTAAAAATCCTGTTCACAGCAATGCTGGAAAATGTGACTAGCATAGATTTGATGAGGAATGTGACATAATTCACGGGAAAAATGGCCAATTCTCAGTCTGGGGGATGAGTTAAACCTCCAAAATAATCTCTCCAGTCCTTCAATTCAAGCCTGCATGGGGCCAGCAGCAGTTTTCGGAGGATGAACTCTTCCCTGAGACTTTTCTCAGGGTTAGATTTTGGCTTCTTTAAGAACAGCAGGCATTTCTTTGTGACGGGATGGGAAACCCTCTACATCTTCATCTCAGAGGAGTGAGGACAAAGTGTAACTCAAAATAGCGGCATCAAAGGGGAGGAAACCACTGTCTGCAAGCACACAGGGAGAGGGCTCTAATCTGGGGAGATGCTGTCAGCGGGAGGAGATTGAACACAAGGAAGATTTGGGGTTCCCCACAGGTCTGCTGAGCAGGTCTTTGGGACCTCTGCTTTGGTTTAAGCCCATGTTAATCCTTCAAGCACTGAAAAGAGCTCAGCTCAGCCATCACTGCACCCTAATCCTGCTGGTGACTTTCCTGTGCTGAGATAAATCTCCCATTTTTCCCTTTCTCAGTGACATGAAGAGAAAAAAAACCCCAAAAGTCTTTCTAAACCATGAGGCCAATAAGTGTTGGTGAAGCAATATTTCCTTTTCCAGTCACAGCACGATCCCAGGGGAAAAAAAATCCAGTTTCTGCCTTTATCCACCTGTATAGAGATCACTCCAGAAAGGTCCAGTGGGAATATCTGTGTGTCACCTGCAGTTTGAGCCTTGCAGAAGTGAAATATCTCAGCTCTTCTCCTCTCCTTGCTGCCGTGGGCTCAGCAATGCATGGAAGCACCTCTCAAACTCAATTTATTTCAAGCACAAGTAACCCTGATGGATTAATGTGCCCTAAGACACCAGCAAATAGTTTTGGGAAAGGAGCTGAGCCATCCTCAAGCACCAAAGCCACGCTGGCTTGGCCGTGGACTCCAAACTTGCCAACCATCGGCATCACAAAGATTCCACGTGAAGTTGCCTCTGGAGAAAAGCCATGGCCAGTCCTCTGAGGGCAAAAAATGTCCCTGGTTCACCCTGGGAAGAGCCAGATCAAGGTGACCTGGTGATGGAAGGCAGATCTAGTCCACAGGCACCCAAATGAGGAAACTGCCTGCGGGTCGTGTCTCCGAGGAAGGAAAGGGAAGGTTTGCAGCTGTTCCACTTGCCCAAGGGGGAAATTATGCAAGCCTCAGAAGCAGCAAGTCAAGATCAAAGGGGAGAAAATTAGGAAAAGAGAGAAGAATGGAGAAGTGGGAATAACTTATGCTAGGGTACTGCTCCAGGGCTTACTCTTGTGCTAAAGCTTTCAAGTCCACAGCATGCTGGGGAATGCAGCTTTCCTTCTCTTCCTTGTCTTGTGAACTGATCCCTTCTCTCTCCCTTGGAATGGACACATGAGGTGCTGGAAGAGAATTAAAAATATCCCTCCTTGGCTGGGTCCCAGCACCTTGGAGTCAGGCAGGGCAGATCTCCTGCCTTCTCCTGGTTCCCAGGTGGACCTGAGCCGCACAAGATGTCTGTCAGCAAGAGAGAAAAATGAAATTCTTACTCCTTGTTGCACATTTTGTTTATTCACTGTGTTCTTATACCCTGTTTTGGGCTCAGAGGAACCTCCCCACCTTAATTCTGATCAGCAAGGCTGATCCATCAGCTGGATTCAAGAGGGCTAAAAATGCCTACAGCCCCACACAGGGCTGGTAAAGGAGACATGGGGAACACACGATGCAGAAACCTCTGGCTCTGCAGAAGAACCTGGAGGCTGGGCAGATAATTCAGGGTGTTAGACATGGTTTTAAAAGCGAAATCCAAGAATTATCCCTCCCCCTCTCTTCCTCTGCCATGAGTGGTTTAACTGTGAGGAGCAACAGGAAAAAGGAGAAGCAAATACAGCTCACAATACTCAGCACTGAGAAGGTGATAGGGATGAGCAGCACCTTCTGGAAGCAGAACAAAACCCAAAACAATACAGGGCCCAGGGGGCTATGGAGCGTTACATTCTGTAATAAAAAGTTTTGCTTCAAACTTGGCCATGTTCTCCCTTTAGCTGCCCACCAGCTTCTCTCTCTGCCCGGGGAAGGAGCAGAGCAGAGGGCTCTCCCTGCCCACTGCAGTGTTCGTATATTGGAAACACTGCCTGCCCTTGCACCGGGGGATCTGTCCTAGCTCACTGCTCACAGCCCAGGAAAATTGCCAGGGATGGGTGATGGCTGAGAGAAACCCCGTGAGGACCACGAGGATGACAGCAGCAATATTGAAGACAGTGTGTTTGGCTTCCCACTTCAGCCTCAAGTCTGTTTTACCTTGGTAAACAAAAAAATCTGTTCATTTCCCACAGAGGAAGAGGAGATAAGTGATTTGGACCAACGCATATTCCGGGTTTGCTAATAAATTGCCTCAGAAGTTTGCCTGCAGAACGATTTTGTACTTTTTAGGTAGATCCACGATATTTGCAAGATCACCTAAGAGCTGAGCTCTCCGTGGCAATGAAGGGAGACAATTCCCCAAAGGAGCCCAGACTCAGCTGTGGCACAAGTGGAAGCAAACAGGCTCCTAATGACTGATTGCCTGAAATGTGCTCATTATCTCTGGGGAGCATCAGCTTGCAGCAGCAGAGCTCGTGGGCTTGGAGTCCTCCGAGCCAGCAGAGCGAGACAGGCTGGGTGGGAGGGAGGTGAAATCACAGCTCAGGTGACAGGGTGGCACTTGGGTGGCACCAGCTGGGCAGACATCATTTTTTGGGTGCTACAAGCTGGGTCTTTTGGGTGTCAGGATCAGAATCCAGCTCCCTGCAAGGCATTTGGTGTACAGGGCACTCCCAGCAGCAGATCCAGAATGTTTTCCTTCTGCTGGTCACTGACGACTTTACAAGGCGCATTCTTTACCTCTGAACGATGTCTCCCCACATATAATCAGAATTATAACATACACATACAATTTCTTCATCTATTACTTCCTCAAATGAGTGGGTTTTGCACAGCTTTCAAGGGTTTCCAGCACAGCAAACTGTTCTTTTATCAAACTGTTCTTAAATTGGGCACAAATGTTTCGTGTGCTTTCAAATTTACAGCACATGACAGGCCTCCATTTTATAACTGACAGGTCTTAAACCTGAATGAAATTAATAAGTCTACACAAATCAAACAGGCGCTGAAATATTTGGGTAGTGATTTATAAAAGTCGACAAAACCAACATTTCTGCTTTCAGGGTAACGTTAGTAGCACTTGAAGGGAGGAGCAGCATTTTGGTGTCCAGAGAAAATACAGAAAATTAAAGGTGAATCTCAAATATTGTCTGGGAAAGGAAAACTTTGGGGAGAGCAAGACTGGGGAAAATACCAAGAAGCAGCTTTCTTGCTGCTATCAGGTTAATCACACCTTCCCATGGTGTCACAAAAGAACAGGGAGCCGTAAGAGGTGTCTCTTGCTTGTGTGGTGTTTCAGTCAGGAGCCAGCCCAGTACCAGCTCTGATTAGGGCCTGTAAGTGCTGTTATTATCATTAATAACAATCAGGATCCCCAAAACGAGGGCGTAACAGGGCTGATGCTGCCCTGCTGTTCCCTGTACAGAGAAGACAAGGAAGACTTTTTAGAAGGACGTATATTGTCCTTGTAAAGGGCACTTAGAAGCGGTTTTAAACTGAAATAAATAGGTTTAGATTGGATATTAGGAAGAAATTCTTGGCTGTGAGGGTGGGGAGGCCCTGGCACAGAGAAGCTGTGGCTGCCCCTGGATCCCTGGAAGTGTCCAAGGCCAGGTTGGATGGGGCTTGGAGCAACCTGGGATAGTGGAAGGTGTCCCTGCCATCGCAGGGGTTGGAACTGGATGGACTTTAAGGTCCCTTCCAACCCAAACCATTCTGTGATTCTATGAAAAATGATTCACAAATTGTGCAAACTCATCTCACCACAAAGGTTTTGCCATCCCCTGTTTAAGAAGTTGAAGGAGCACAGGATTTTTGCAGTCAGCTTTAAGTAAGCTGATGGCACCAGGAATTTACAGACTTTTGTGGTTTTGTGCTTGCTAAGATCATCTCCAGGTGCTGGTTCTCCAAACTCTCTGCTGCCTGTATGTGACAGACCAGTCCCACTGTCTTCATAAATGAACAATCCAGGGGCTTTTTGCTTGAGAGATTTCTTACAGCCAGGATTTCCCCAGGTGATGCTCGCTTCACCACACAGTCCAAAATTATGCCCACGGTTCTTGATCCCACAAAAAGCTCACACATACTTTCAGGTATTTTGAACTGCAAAAAGCAGGGTAAAAATAATAATTCTGCCTTTAGGCCACGGAGTGATATAACCAAGTGCTCTGTTAGGGAAAGGTCTTCACCAAAATGTTCTGGGCCCCTCAGTTTAGGAAGGACGTTGAGATGCTTGAGCGTGGCCAGAGGAGGCAATGAGGCTGGTGAGGGGCTGGGAACACAAACCCTGTGAGGAACGGCTGAGGCAGCTGGGGATGTTTATCCTGGAGAAAAGGAGACTCAGGGGTGACCTCATCACTCTCTACAACTCCTGAAAGGTGTTTTCTTGTGGTCAGGTGGGATTGGTCTCTTTCTCCAGGCAGCACTGACAGAATGAGAGGACACGGCCTCAAGCTGCGCCAAGGGAAACAGAGGTTGGATATTAGGAAAAAGTTTTTCACAGAAAGAATAATGAAGTACTGGAATGGTCTGCCCGGGGAGGTGGTGGAGTCACCATCCCTGGATGTGTTTGAACAAAGACTGGATGTGGCACTGGGTGCCATGGTTTAGTTGAGGTGTTAGGGCTGGATTGGACTTGATGACCTTGGAGGTCTCTTGCAACCCTGTGACTCTGTGACTCTGTGTGATTCTATGAAAATATGTGGACATGACCTTCCTGCACCGTGGCCACCACTCCCAAATGCAGCTGGATTTATTTGGGATTCTGGCTTATCAAGGCATTGACAACTTGCAGCAACGGGGTTCTATCAGTCTGTGGTATCTGCCTGCCTCTGTGTGGGGCTGGGATAGGGTCAGACCCATCATTTCCTGATCTAATTAGTGATATTGTTACCTCTCTTCATTCCTTGTCCCATCCCTGCCGCCCACCTGGCTGCAGCACTTCCCCAGCTGTTTCATCCCAGCACCTCCAGCAGTTTTTCCCTCTCCCAGCCCCATTCCCTGCACCTCCAGCAGCCTCCTGAATGTCCATTCTCCATTTCCTCTGGGTGCCACCCCCAGTTTTCCTTCCCCCAGCTCCACAACACGTTGTAGGTGATGTCCCTGGGTGGTCAGGGATGAACATTCCCTCCTTCCCCCACGGATCCTTCACGCCCTATTTATTCCTTCTCTTCCCCCAGCCCCCAGAGGAGGTTTCTGTGAGTCCCTGGCTGGGGACGAGTTGAGCTGCGCCATCATCCATCACGGTGACAGACACGCCGTGGAAGGGCTTGGTGGCACAGAGCCAGGGCTAATGGCCCGAGACACGGCTCGCCTTCACTCCCAGCTGCTTTGGGAGCACTCCCAGGTGCCAATTCCAGCTCCCCGTGGCCCCTGGAGGAAGGATGAGGTGGTTCAAGGCAGGGGGAGATTTGTAATGGTGGAGCTGGGGAACAAAAGCTGCCAACAGCTCTTTGGTTGTGCCACAAGCAAGGCACAGTGACTTTGAAACCTGTCCCAAGTGCCCCAGGAGAGCTGTGGCTTGTGGTCATGCTCTGTCCAGAGCCCAGGGCTTCTCATGGGTGACCATTTCTCCTCCAGCATGGAATGGCCACAGCTCTGGTCTGGCTTATCAAAGGAGATGGAATAAGCATGGCATCCAAGATTGGAGTAAAATTGCTTAGAAATCGTATTTTAGATCTGGGAATATCTCTTCTCCCTGAGGTCAGGTGTCGCTGTCCTTCCAAGGATTATCCCATGGTATTTCTCTCTGCTTCTGGATGCCTGTTCACCTCTGGAGGCAGCAGGAAACACCAAGAGAAGTCTGTCTGGCTGAATCTGGTCTTTGTTTTCTGTTGCTTTCTCTTCACAGAGAGCCAGAAACAGTTTCTTTTGCTCCCTATTTTATTCCCTTCTTCCACAGCCTTCAGAAAAACGCTGTTACACAACCTTTGTTTCTTAAATGGCCTGTCTTGCAGAAGGAGAGATGATCTTGTCAAAACTGAATAAAACCCCATTTTCGCCATGAATCTGCGAGGTAACAAAAATGTGAGGGAGCTGTGAAATGCCACGGCACCAAAACCTGCTGCCTCCACAGCCTGTTCCTGCACTCAGCTCAAGGACTTTGCCTTCCATCATCTCAGCCCCTGGGAGTTTACCTGATCATCGCTGCTGGCACTTCCCCTGACGTGTTCACTGATGGATTTGCTGCCCCCCGCTTGCACAGACAGATTGGTTATTCCTAATGTGGGGCTGGGATGGATCCCTTGCAATTCCATCCTTTTCAGAGGGCTCAGAAAGGAGAAGTCTTTAAGGGACGCTAAGAATTGAGTCTAATTTGTGTGAGGTGAAACCGCAGAGATCACTTGAACTTTCAGGCAGCAAAAATGTTGTGATCCAGTACAAAAATTGTCTGTGTGGGAGTGGGTCTGCGGGAGATGGAGCCATCACTGCCAGTGTTCACCAGACAGCCAATAGAAGGGTCATAAAACCACCACCTATTCCACCTACCATGAGCCACAGAAGACTCCCAGTACCTTCAGCTGACATTAAAAGCCTGTAAAATCTGTAAATCCTTCTGTGAAGACAGCCCATAGAGTTCATAGACATGGAAGTGTTCAAAAAATGAGTGGACATGGCATTCTGTGATCTGGTTTGGTGGGCAGGGTGGTGTTCAAAGGTTGGACTTGTTGATCTTGGAGGTCTTTTCCAACTTTCACGACCCTATGATTGATGGGCCAGTCATGGGATTGATTGGTCCAGACAATTGATGGACCAAGGTAATTTCCCTCCCTTTTCCTTTCCTGATGTTGGGACAAAAGCTGTGACCTGTGGGGAAGGCAGACACTTGCTGACTGATCCAGCCATGGCAGGGTTTGTAGGGGCTGTTACTGCTTTCTCTTTTCACCTTTTATATGTGTGACATCCTCACCTGCATCTCCATTCTCCCAAAAGCCAAAAAAAACCTCCACTGCCTGTGCTGATTGCTTTGCTAAAATGAAAGCAACCTTTATTCCAACTCCAAATTCCGTTTGCATCCCCTTCCAGGCTCATTCACTGCTCTCAAAACTGGGATTAAAAGAAAAAAAAAAAAAAAAAAAAAAAAAGAGAGAGAAGTTAGTAACATTTGAAAGCAATTTAACCAGAGAGCAACTTTTAAATGAAGCCATTTAAGGCCAGATCCTCCCAGCTGTCTGGGTGTCCCTGCTGAGCCCACTGCAAATCAGAGTTCAGGACATCCCTGTCATTGACTGCAGGCTGCCAGGGAAGATGCATTAGCCAGGAACGTCTGGAGCATGATTAATCTCTCCCTCCTCATTCGGATGCTGCTGCAGTTGCCACAGATGTTCAAGAGCCTCCTGGCAGTGACAGATCCCTGCGTGGTCCTGACTCCTTACCAGGCAAGTAATGACAACAGCCACAGATTCCCAGGGCTGTGTCAGCTGGATTTTATGGGTTTTTTCCCTCTCCTCTGGAAAGTTCTGCGTATTTTCTGGGATGTTTTATTATGAGTTGGGATGTTTTTGAATCGCGCGTCGGCTCTTTCCCACAGCTCACGGGGGTAGATTGGAGATCTGGGAAAAACATCCTCCTTTCTCATCATGCCAGCCTGGAACTTCCCAGTGCAGGAGGAGGAGGAAGGTTTTATCAGAGCAACAGGATCCACAAGGAGGGGAGCCAGGGACCTGTGTTTTACCTCCAACTATTATTTTGTCTTTAGGGAGAACTGGTCAATCCTGCGGGAAGCTTTGCCTTACTTGCATTGCCCTTCCTGGCACAGGAGCACAGCAAAAAACCTATCACCATTTTCCCCACAAATGACAAAGACTCTCAAGATTAGAAGGCTAGAAAAATGACTACTTTATTTTGGTATGTGTCTCCCTTTTATACCATTTTACACCATTTTACACAGACCAATTCGATTGGTGAAACAAAGGCAAACCTCTTCACTCACATTGGTCAAACCAGAGGGACATTAAGCAGCCCCTTCTGTGAGGAAGAATGGATAAACATAGGTACAGTTACAAAAACATTTCTCTTATTCACAGAAAATCGCCTAGGAAAAGGAATTTCAGAAACAAAACATCTCAGGCAAGAAATCAGGGCTACAAAAACCTGCAGTGGGGCTGAGCCTGCACCTCCTGGGAGCACATGGACCACCATGAGGTGGGGAAAGCCATTCCCTGGGAGAAGGGGAAGTGACCAGTCCTTCAGGGTGTGTGAGAACCACAGAATCGCTGAACAGTTTGGGTTGGAAGGGAGAAGAAAGACCAGCTCGTTCCAACCCCCTGCCATGGGCAGGGATAACACCCACTAGACCAGGTTACTCCAAGCCCCATCCAAACTGGGTGAACACTTCCAGAGATGGAGCAGCCACAGCTTCTCTGGGCAGAATCCCCCTTATTGCTCAGTGAGTTCCCCTTACTGCCCTGGGGTTTGCTTTCCCTGTCCATAAACAAGGACTCTGCCTTGTAAGGTGAAATTCCTTGATATTAAAACCAGAAGATCCTGCCTGACCTCCAGAGAAATCTGACCGCTCTGTCTTAGCCTGGTACATGAGGCAGGCAAAGTTTTGCTCTCATTCTTTAAAGGTCTCAAGAGCAGGACTTATCAACTTATCTCACTCCTTGCCCAAGATGATTCATTTTGCTGATGATCCATCCACAAAAAAAAAAGCCAAAAAAACAACCCCAACATGACAAGTTTGTTTCACATTTTCATTTTAAATTTTCCACCTTCATTCATTTTCCACCTTCCCCTTCATGCTATCAAATCTCATTTTGTATTTGTCTGCCAGCTGCGTTCAGACAGTGCTGACAACAGCCTTCAAAGGAAAACCCTTCAGCTCCTCCTCCTCAAGTACAACCCTGTTTACAAATCAGGATTGAACTTATTTGTGTAGCATTACAGAGCTGCAACCCCTGCTTGGCAGACAAAAAGTCACTCAAAATTCTTCCCACTTCTCATATTATATCCAGCAAGGTGTATCCCACTGTCAGAGATGAAATCTTAGCACCAGCCACGAGAAAAATTACTCCCCACACTGCAGTGGCCACGCAAGCCTGAAATGTGTGGAATGTCATGTGCATGTAAAATACTTCTGGACTCTGTGGATAAAATCCTGATGTGGAGAGAGGCAGCTGTGAAGCAGAAGGACTCCAGCAGGTCCTGAGACTCTGAGTCTCCTTTTCTGTGGATGTTGCTGCCTTTCAGCTCCCTCTTAGCCCTCATTCAGAGGGGAAAATATCCACAGGGCTCATCCAGCCTGGTTTTAGCCAGATCCAGGACATGTGGCTGCATCCCTGTTGTTGTAGGACACGAGAAAAAGATGAGAGGCTCCAAATATTTCAGAAGGCAACGAGCATACAAAGAAGGCTTTATTGTCTAATTCTTACTACCTTTTATAAGCTGTTCTGATATTGATTTAATATCATTGGTGAATAGGAACAACAACTCTCTAATCCCATTGGTTAAACTAGAAAACAGCTAAAATGTTTTCTTTTGATAACTAGAAAGGCAAAACACCACCTGGAGAAAGATTGTTTTGAGAAAGGATAGTTGTTTGCCAAAATTGTTTTGAGAAGAAGCTTTCTTGAGGAATTTTTCTTTGGGAAAAAGGTGAGCAGCTGCTAGCAGGGTAAAATCTTTCAGACTCAGAAATATCAGGCCCACACATCCTATCCTTGGCACTCTTTAAGGTCAGAAGTTTTGGGTCCTAAATCAAGAAGCCTCATGCACTCCCCAGGCTGCAAAGGCAGCTGAGGGTGATTAGCCCAAAGAGAAGTGCCAATTTTATGCTTTAAATTGAGAGAAAGTAGGTTTAGGTTGGGTTTTAGGAAGAAATTGTTCCCTGTGAGGGTGGGGAGACCCTGGCACAGGGTGCCCAGAGAAGCTGTGGCTGCACCTGGATCCCTGGAAGTGTCCAAGGCCAGGCTGGAAGGGCTTGGAGCAACCTGGGATAGCGGAATGTGTCCCTGCCCATGGCAGGGGAGTTGTAATCAGGTGATCTTCCTTCCAACCCAAACCATTCCATGATTCTGTGATTCTGTGATTCTATGATCCCGTGATTCTGTGCCCACACCCAGCCAGAGAAATTCCAGGCAGCTCCTGGGTTTGCAGAGAAACCCCTCAGTGGTGCAGCAGATGAAAACAGAGCCAGCAGCATCTGCAGAGGGCAGGACCCCCCATCTCCAAGGCACAGCTGCCTCCACTCCTCTCAGGGGGTTGCTGTCTCCAAGCTCTGGTACAAGCCAGGATTGCCAGTTGCTTTGATGCCGATTAAAAAATGCACAAAAGGAACCCCCGAGAGCTGAAGCTGTGCTGGCGCTGCTTCCTCACGGTACGAGGTGTGATGGATCCTGTCTCCTGCATGATCTTGGGAATAACATCCAGCCTCTCCCATCTGTCTTCCACTCCCATGTATTCCCTGATAACTCTTCCTCTGTAACTGGTGTGAAATTGAGTTTCTTCGCAGGTCAGCACAATCTTGTCTCGTGTTGGTGAGGAGGTAAATGCAGTGTGCAATCTGGGACATGCGTGCTCTGTAAATTAACATTTCCTGGAAATGAGCACGGGGAAGGGCTGATCAGGTGATTGAGGGGCAGCAAGGCACGTTTTTGGAGAGGAGATTCACCACATTTCATTTGCTGAAGGAAGTTATCACTCAGAAAAATCCTACTGGACTGTGTAAAAACAAGGGCAAGTGGTAAAACCTCTTCAGACAAGTGACAGGAAGGGCAGGACTGACACGATGAACACAAAAAGAGAGAGATCAGAATGCTCATGAATAAATTTGGGCTGATAATTAAGAAAAATCAGTTAAATCATCAGAACCAGAAGGTTTAGAGGAGCTATCAGAGGAGTTAGGGTAAGAAACCAAGCTGCTTAAATGGATCTCAATGCCTTTATTTAAAGAATTTATAGCATAGATGTCATAACAGCAGAGGACCGAGGCATCTCACCTGGTCTTGTGTCCCTAAACTCACCCCTCTTTACTCCATCTTCTGTTTCCATGCAAAAATTCACAATAAAGGAGTCAGAAACTCCACAGCAGCCAAGCCCAGCCTGGCTGAAGTCAGCCCAAAGCAGGGCTAAGATTTAGCACCGAGGCTCGGGAGGCAGGAGCAGGTGGAAGCACCTCACATCCCAGACAATCCCTGATTAATGCTGGCAGCCAGAGCGAGTCAAAGGGAGGACTTCATAATTCCTAGGCCACTAATCTCACCATCCTTTAACACCCAGGAGAGGATGGATCCTTCTTTTTCCACGAGGGGGTCTGGCTGAAAAATGTGAGTGCCAGAGTGAGAATCAATTCACTTTCTGGAGAGGAGCTGCTTAATGCTGTTGGATTCGTGGTCCAGCCCAGCCCACAGCCTCATTCCCACTGCCCTTCCCTGCTCCCAGAGCTCTCACACCTCCCGGGCAAGCCTTCCCCCGGCACCTCAACACGTCAGGAGTGCTCCTGTCTTCCCTCCAGCACGAGTTTTCCTGCGTATTGCAGGGTGTTAAAGGCAGTTCTCCTTCTCCTGACCTCTGCAGCGCCGGCTCATCCATGCAGAGAGAGTGGATGCAGATCCCATTATCCCTTGAAGTGTTTTATAGCTTATGTTAAAGCTTTGGGCTCTTCGGAGTTTGGACCCAATTTTAGGATCACGGTGCCTCTTAAGGGGAAAGTGATGGGATGTTATCTGAAAATCACACTAACCATCAGAAGACAGATAAAAATATTTATTTTATTTATTTATGAAATTTGAACGAGATGGTACAGCTGGGAAAAGAATGAAGAGGGAAAAAAAAAACAGAACAAAGAAACAAACAAACCAACCACAAATATACCTAGAATTTAAATGATGTGAAAAACCATCTTTTTCTCTGAATGGTTCAGCTAGCAAGAGGACAGACATTTCCCTGGCTTCCCACAGAGTCCTGACTCCTTGGAGGAGCCCATATCCATTTTGGGGGATGTTATTAAGAGGAACTATTTACAAGGGAATGAAGTGATAGAAAGTAATGGCTTGAAACTGATAGCGGGCACGTCTTGATGGGATATTAAAAAGGAATTTTTCCCTGTGAGGGTGGGGAGGCCCTGGCACAGGGTGCCCAGAGAAGCTGTGGCTGCCTCTGGATCCCTGGAAGTGTCCAAGGCCAGGCTGGATGAGGGTTGGAGCAGCCTGGGACAGTGGAAGGTGTCCTCGTCCATGGCGGGGTGGCACTGGATGAACTTTAAGAACTGTTCCAGCCCAAACCTGTTAAGGATTCTATGACCAAAATTCAAACTTTTATCCATCAGCTGAAGCAATGAATCTTCTCCCCATCGTCTCACCCTGGGAATACTGGTGTCAAACATTCAGAAATTACATCTGGAATGATTTTGTGGAAGCACATTGCTGCACAGGCAGGAGAGACCTTGTTACAGCAATCTCAGCTTGATGTGGGTGAGATCCACAAGAATAATCCATAGAAGGATGGAGCAACTGGTGGCCCAACCCTGCAAGGGGTGTCAGTGCCAGTTTAACACCAGAAAATCCACTCCTGAAGCCTAAGGGATGCTTGGTCAGCTGCCATGGGCAGCATAAATGACTAAAATTGCTCTTTTTTTCCCAAATGCAGCTTAGTTCACATCCCAGCAGAGGCCATTTCAGCAGCTGGTGGCTTTTCTTGCAGCACCTGAGTCAATCATTGACTGCAGATGAATTCCAATAATTTTGGGTACTCATTTTCTGCAGTCTGTACTTGGAATCCATTTGTTTATCCCATAAGGAAAGAGAAGATTGTTTCCCTGGCCAGGCAGGCCTTCACCCTGAATTAGACTTGGGTAGAGGAGAAATGCAGCAGGAGGACAAATGCGCAGACCCCATCACACCCAGGAATTTACCCAGCGCCCCTTTAAATCCATGCTCATAGAGAAAAGACAACCAAACACTGATTTCCTTGTCCAAACACTGATTTCCTTGCCCAAACACTGATTTCCTTGTCCCTGGTCCCCAGTGCTGTGTCAGATTCCCAGTGCCCAGCCCAGCCACACCCAGAGCTGATATTTTCTGGGCAGTGTCCTCAGGACATTTGTGAACCCAGGGACACCCAGCTCAGGCCACAGCAAGCCCAGAGTGTTTTGGGTTTGTTTTTTTTTTTTTTTGCCTCCGGAAAACAGTCTTTCCGTGCTGTGTTTAAGATAAAACTGACGAGCAACTCATTTCCATGAGTTTTTAAGAAAATGAGAGAACTGAGGGTTGAAAACAGCCCCGTGGTAAATGTGTTTCAGAGATAGGTTCTTGATGAATGGGATTTTCCTTGCTGAAATCAAATTGTGAAGTCAAGCATTAGAGAACTAAAATCCTTTTCTCTATTTTCTATTTTGTCATGGTTTGTTTTCTGATAGGAATTACCAGTGTGACCAAAGGATTTATCATTTTTTTGTTTTAACTTCACTCTTCAGTGAACTCATTATATCATAAATTCCTTCTCATGCAACATCAGACTGTTTTATTTTTATGACTGTACCATTAAAGAAAAAAAAAAAGAAAATCAAGAAACCCCACAACCCAGATCAGCTTTTAACTTTCTGTGAAAAGAAATAAAATCAGTTAGAGTTCCTAAAAGTATCATCTCCATTTTCATCATCCTTCAGGAATATGAAAATTGTAGCTGATCAATTTTCTTCTGCCATAATAGTTAATTTCTAATAACTGGGAAATGTCTTAAGACTCACTCAGGTTATTCAGCCATCCATTTACTGGTGCCATTCCTCAATGTTTTCATATATTCCACAGTGAAAGCTATTAAGCCTCTTCTGTCATTCTGAAACCTTCTGCTAGATGAGGAAAAGTGAATTAAAAGTTAGTTATATAACCTGCAGAACCAAATGACAACTTAAATATAGCACATTCTGCAGTATGTGAACTTAGCAATTAATCTGGAGCTATTATTCCTCTTATTTGTCATTAATTTGTGGACAGAATAGTTTCTCCCAAGGTTAACATTTTCATTATCATCTGCAAACAATAGTACATCACCAAAGTTCAAGCCATTTGAATGTAGAGCACTTTTTACATTTTTAAATATTCCTAATTCAGTTTTTATTGCTCTCTTGAAAATAATTAGGCAGAAAATGGATTTTTCCTCTGTCAATGAACAACTATTGGAAACATCCTGAAATTTCATGCTTTCAGGCACCAGTGGCCACAGAGAGAAATATGCCCTTTCAACCAAGCCCTTAATTATTTTATCAATTGAAAGAGGAGCTAATATATTGTTGGCGATACACAAAGCATTGTCCTCCAGATCTGTATGATTTTATCCATGGGCAAATCCTGAAAAATAATTAACTGCCCCAATCCAGTGATCTTCACAAAGAGCTAAAAGAACGCTACAATGCACCTCTGTCCCTCCTTCAGAACAAAAACCTTTCAAGAGTTTTGTTTTTAGGAGCTGCAATAGAACTAATTTTATCATCTTTTATATTGCTGTGCTTTCCTGTATTTGCCAGTCCACCTCAAGTAACTTGGAGATAATGTTAATACTCGTGCTGGAGAAGGCTTTTTGCTTTCCCTCTTGATCCATTCCCACTCTTCGGGAAGGAGCAGAGGACTCTGGCTGAGTGTGTTTGGACCTGCTGATTGATAAGGACTGATCCACGTGGGGATTTAATTCAATTAACTAATGAAAACCGTAGACAGAGTTCTCAAATTTGACGTGAGGTCATGGTTGCTTTTCTTGGTTCATCCCCCGCATGTTTTTAGAAAACGTGCCACATCTGGGCCAGATTTAGCACACAATAAACATGTGAGATAAAGTTTTCTTTGGAGACCAAGGGGTTGGATGTCCAGGGCTACCCCCCCTGCACTTCCAGCAGACTGGATCTGTTCAGCTTTTTGTATTTTGAGGAGAAAAAAAAAAATCACTTGTGTAATGTTGGGAGAAGAGAGTCAGGCTCCTGCCTAAGAAGATGGGAAGCAAAGAATTTGGTTTTATTTAAGAGATGGGCAGTCTCAAGCTGAGGACTCTGGTGATCAGCCAGACCAAGTGCACTCCTATGTGTTCAGTTGCCATGGAGATAGGCACGTTTTGTTTTTTTTTTATGAACCTCTTCCCAAAAAAATCACCCCAATTAGATCTGCCTTCGTGCATCACATATGCCTGAACAGTTCCCTGAGGTTCCTTAAGTAGTTGTGACTGATTCATTCTCCTTGCCGACATCTAAAGAAATAACCTTTCCTCCCCAGTTCCTGGGCCAGCTCCAATTCTGGTTTCATCTCTCCACATTTCCCCCACAGCCCAAAACGGGTCACTCGCTGCTGTGCTCCGTAGTTAAAAAAGCTCCAATCCAAAATTCCCACCAGGGATCACCCAAGAAGAAATGCCTGTCAAAAAGCATGGAAAAGAGCAAAGTTTGGAGACAGGAGCATGGGAAAGACGAGGAGGAGGAGGCTTCAGGGTGTCTATCTTGTGCTGCTTGACAACTGCAGAGATTGGTCTTAAAAACACTGATAAATCACAGCCTGATCCTGCTCAGCATGCCAGAGGCAGCTTTGTCTGGATCAGGGACTGGGACGGGTCAGCTTTAGGCTTCCCCTTTTTATTCTGAGTTGTTCAGTTCAGCTCTGAGTACCTGGAGGTTGCACATCTGTCGTCAAGAGGGCAGTACCGTGTTGCTTAAACGTTGTCTCCCAGGATGTCCCATCATCTTCAGACAAAACCTTGTAAGACTGGTGGGTCCTCCCATGATTTCAGAGCGAGAAAAATGAGGACAAATGAGGCCCTTGGAAGACCTGGGTGGGATTGCTTTGACTGAATGCAAACATCTGTGCAATAGGTGATCATATTGGTGTCCACGTGTAACTCTTGGAGAGGTCCTGGCATTTCCAGGGAACGATTCAGCTCACCCAAATGCAGTCAGGATTAAGGCAGGTGCTGATTTTTCTCCTTTCAGAGGAGAGCTCGGCACAGCTGGAGGCCCTGGCAGTAAGGCCTGACTTAAATTAATCTCATGTAAACACCTCTGAATTCAACCCCATGCTGGACCCAGCTCAGGACCCCCAGGCTCACATTGACTGGTACCAATCGTGTCGGGAAATTCTAATGACATTGACTAATTTAGTTTTACAGAGAAATGCCGCTTTTAGTGATTAATCTTTGCTGAATTGTGGCAAAATTCAGGGGGGTGGATGAAATGAACATTTTGGAAGGCAGAAAGAGCATTATGTTAATTAGCTGCAATCATAAAGGGAGGAAAAAGCTTCTCCAAAAGCTGCACTCCTCTGATTTACAAGGATTTCAGCTGATTTTGCTGAAGCTGATTTTGGACTCCATCTGAAAGGTCATTTCCAACCTAAATGAGTCTAAGTTTTAAGGGGTGAAATTACTATTAAAAACTCGCATTAAAGTGCAAGGTGCTTGCATAACTGCATTATAACTGGTTATGAAAAGAATAACGGGAACTCTTTTGGTGGCCAAAGCAGATTTTCCTGCACATTTTTGTGGTGATTTGGAAGCTGAAAGCCACAGGATTACAACTCTGACTTCTCTAGGTTATCACACCATCACCTCAGCCTTGAGAGTCTATGGTCACATGAAGAGTTTCCAGATGCAACACAAAGACTCAAAGAGTTTCTCTGCTTGGGCTGATATTGCTTCTAAACATCCCCCCCCGAAAAATCAGGCTTTGTGCTGGTGATTCTGAAATCAGGTGAGTTCCTGTTCTTCACAAGAAGCTCTTCACAGGGATGTTTTAAGTCAAGGCCAGAGGACACCTTTTGTGTTGTTTAACCACCCAAGCCATAAAGAAGCCTCTTCACTTTGAATTTATGAACCCCATTAACTTCTCCAGGGAAAGTCCCTCTCTCTTATTAAATCATTCCCTGGGAAGAGACAACCACACAAGTCATCCTCGGAGGAGGGAAAACACGGCACTGCTTTAGAGGCTTTCAGATCAAAATTAATTTGGCAATATGCAAATGGGAGCAAATCCGGAGGTGTGTGTGCAGGGCTGAGCTGGGGCTGAATTACTGTTATATTTTGCATTAAAAGTATAAATAGTTTACCTGTTTCATGAAATTTTCAAAGATTTGTGATGTAATTGGGGATAATAATGATACCATTAAATATACATGCAGAGATACAAAATATTTTGTATAATTTATGGCTTCTGTGGGTTCTACACTCGCCGTTTATAGATCCAAAAGTGAATTATTTTTTTTTTTCAGTTTTAATTAAGGTTTAACAGGTTGTGTGCTTGTGTAGTTCTTAATATTCTCAGTAATAGTGAAATGTATTTCTTGAGAAGAGTTGAGGATGAACTTCACTGAATATTTTTTGATGCTTTTAGCAAAAATTGCCTCATGAGTGTCCTAGGCAGCGTTTTTCCCCATCTGTGCTCCAGTACTGACCCTTTTCCAGAGCTGCCAGCTGTGGATTTGGGGACAGCTGGGACAGCAGTTACAAGGTGTGTGGACATTCACTCCTGCTAAGCCCAGACATGATTTGTTGCTCATGACACGGCCCCCCATTCGTGTGCAAATGTGTTATGCTTAAAATAACAACTTTAATCTATAGTAAATAGATTAAAATAATAACCTAAAATAATAACTTAAATCTACTGCCAGGAAGAGAGGAAAGAGCAGGAAAAGAGTCCTGGACAATTATCCATGACCTGTTTGGTCTGGTGTTGAGTGCGGCCGAGGCTGGATGGAGCCCAGCTCCATTCCAGCAGGAATTCCTTTGGTTTAACTTTAGACAACCCCTGGCCACCGAGCAGAGTTTGTGTCTGAGCCAGTCAGCCCCAAATCATTCCCGTGTCCAAGGCACAATCCATAATTTTCTCCTGGAGGCCACGGCTGCAGGGTGAGGTGTGAGGCATCTGGAATTGCTCCTTTCTCCCACTGCTCACAAGGTTTGTCC